>JAHPZR010010115.1:47500-84253 GCA_019787425.1 Platygyra sinensis
CAGATAAAACACAGGCAGATAAAACACAGGCAGACAAGCAGATACAGGACAGGCAGGCAGACAGACAAATAGACTGAGAGAAAGAAAGACACATCATGTGATAGGAAGAACTGACAAAAGACAGATGGACATTGACATGTACAGTTTCTTGTACCTTTTATTCTTTTCCAAGAAAGCCAGTCGAGCTTCAGCCACATCCTCATCCTCTTTGATGAATTCATTTCCTAAGTTACCAGCAAAACACTTGACAAGGAACTCATCAGTCCACTTCTTCATTTCAAGAATCCTACCAGGACCATAAAACAAAGCACATTGAACATGGATTGAAGTGCCAAGTGAATATTATTACATGTACATGTACATTGTAACTATCATCTAATGTGTAATTCAAGAAAATATCCATACCTCCCCCACAGAAGGGATTTTTCCTAAGGACACCCCCCCCCCCAAAAAAAAAACCCTCTGGAAATTCCAATCCCTTCTGTGGGGGGAGTATGGATATTTTCTGGAACTGCACAATGTTGTTAAGCCTTGCCAGTATATAGCTGTTTCGACAAAGGTTGTCCCACAAAAGTGTGAAAGCTTACGCGACAATGCCGATTGGCATTATGGGTAGTAAGAGTTTGGTTTTGCTTGATTGAGGTTCCAGGTGATTCAGTAACAAGGAACGAGAAAGAACGATCGGATTCGTGTTTGTGCTGTTTCCTTCTACCACGCTGAAACACCCTGGGTTCAATCAAGCAACCCTAAAATCCACCATTACCCATAATACTGTAACTTTCGACATTGTCGTAAGCTTTTCCCCGTTTGCAAGACAACCTTTCACGAAACAGCTGTATGCATAGTTACGTCTGTCAAGTGAGGCCCTAGTTACATGTACATGCATGACTATTGTACACCTGAAATGTTGATCTTGCCTTGCAATGCAGCACGAAGACAGAAGGCAAGCCCACAACATGAAATGTACAATGTACATGAATTACTATAAGATCAAAGGGTTGGCAATGGCATCCATCAGATAAAACCAGCAAAACCAGCCATACAATAAATTTACATTTCCTTTGTTTAGGATGAACTCAATAATTAGGCTGCTCCTATTAAATGCTCAGTTGACAGAGGACTACAGAGGACTGCATTGCTACTTGTAATAACGCAAAGGCCACACAACTGAATCCTGTTGAAGCCCCATAGTCTTTATGGGTACCTGTACTACACACTGTGCCTTGCAGGGCTTGAAAAAACTACCTGCAGACATTTAAGCAGCTCTCAAATTGTTCTTGCCCTAGACAAGTCTTAGCTTATGTACCAGTCAATTCTAAAACTGCCCATCCCCCTTCCCCTCCACCCCTCCCACAACCGGGCAATCCCCGGGCATTTCACTCCCGTTTAGCTCCGTACAGTGGGAAATTTGACCCAAATGAGGCCCACCCGGTGAGGCATTTGACTTTCCTGTCAAAACGTCTGTCAGGGGTCGGAAACAAAAGGATTTTGCAATTCTTTGATGCGGCACGTAAGCTACGTTGACGGGTCATTGCTGTTGTCGATTCCAGGTAGGTTTTTCTGTTGTTGTAGTTTTATATAGTTATATTGTGAAATATGACTTTGTTTAAAGCGTAGAGCGAAGACAAGCTGAAAAAGAAATTTGTAGTGGCTGAGAATTTTGCAGAACTTGTTTCCAAAGGTAAGTGATTCTGTTTATTTCCAAAGGTAAGCGATTCTGTTTTCCCTGGAGGGTGGGGAATTTGATCCTCTTTGAAGCTCTAACGGGTGGGGCATTTGACCATCTAAACTGGTAACATAGCGGGGAATTTAACCAATTTTTTTCAAAAAAGTCAAATACCCCGGGGTTTGCCCTGGAGGGAGGGGGCAGGGGATGGGCGGTTTTGGAATTGACCGGTACATTACAGTGTACTTACATCAGTTGTCTGGCAGGAAAATCTACTAGTCTGGACAACTGGACAGCACTTTTTTTTCAAGCTCTGCATTACACTTATTTTATTGCGATAATATTATTACAGCTGTGATGATCACATCTTCATTTCAAAACCCAACTAGGCTGTACACTATACCCATAGCCCACCCACCCATTGAATGGTTCACACTTGAAAGTACAATAACTTTACTGAATACATGTGCCACAAACATAGAAAGTCATTGTACATGCAGGGTTGTCAGTAGGTTTTTGAGTAGGAGGTTCCATCCAAAAAGTAGGCAGCTACATGTATTTCCATTTTATTTCTCCAATATCACACTCAGAACTGACCTACTAACATTCGAAATAACCGGCATAGTATTCAAAATAGCTGGTGAAATGTGCCGGTTGCCGGCTTATTTTGACAACCTTGTACATGTACCTGTTCATAGAAACAAAGAATACACCTGCATAAAAAGGAACTTACACATTCAAGCCAGAGTTCTCAGGTGAACAAATCATAGCTCCATTGATAGCATTCTTTAATCGTTCTCTAACTTTCTCCTCCACATTCTTGGGTAGTTCAGGGTGCATTAGCACTTCAATCCAAGCCTTTCGTAAACTATTTGCAAAACCAATAATTTAATAGAATTGAGAATGGTATTGTTACGTTTGATTTTACACTTTGGTGGGACAACCTTTGTCAAAACAGCTCTATACTGTAATACAAATCTCAAGCTCATAATCTAATTATTATTAAATAGAGGCAGGTGAAGACAAATGCAGCATTGAACAATAATTTCAAGTCACATTTCATAATTTATAAATCCTACAGGAGAAATTGCATTCATGACAGAAAATGGACACAAAAGCTGCAACACTCAGAAAAAAGAAAATTACAAATAACTGAACATGTAATCTGCAAAACTCTAAACAAATTGTATGCAGTCAAGGAGCTGAATTTGGGACTACAAAGAACAAGATTATATTAATAATCCAGATAGCAGTAGGGTGGAGAATTACAACCAGGGACCTAAAACAACAGGCCACACTGCCTCCCTTGTTGTTTACTAAACTATAAGTTTATAAAGTTGACACAGGGACTTTACCTTTTAATTGCTGAAGTAACTTGATGGGAAGGCCATCTAATAATTTGTGAAGATAACAGAAAAATCAATATACATGCAAGTCAGATTCTGGCATGCATACACAATTTCCAAGTCAGTGTCCAAGGCGAATACCATTTTTAATATAGTTAAATGGAATTTAACATAGTTAACGACTAGGAGCTTATCTTGTTTGCAGGTGGTGTTAGTGCTTTGGCCATCTGCTAGCATTTAATGTGTTATGTAGCATTTGTGATATAGTCTGTGAATGTACAGAGTTGTGGCCAGGAGGTAGTCTGGTCAGTGGCATTCTTTGTAAGCATTGGCCAATGTTCTGGCCGTGTATTAGCGTTTGTTTAGCGTTGTTGTAGTCCACAGCGTTTGCAGCAGTCATATGGCAGTGGGAGTCCCGGGGCTGACTTTGTCCAGCGGTATTCTGGGTTAGTTCATGCGTTGTCATCCCATGTGCTTGCAGCGTGTTCATTACTCTGTTAGTGTGGCGTTTGTTTTGGTAGTTTAGCGGTTCTCGGTGTTCCGTCCCTCTCCCCCCTTCCCCCTAAAAAATAATTTTCTCTCCACTGAGCCATCTAGCTCGAGTGTGACGGGTGCCTGAGGGGGGCTTGGCGCGGGGGGCTCGTGGCTTGGTTGCGGGTCGGGCAGGCCAGTCGGGTGTTCTAGTGCCTTGGGGTTGTGATTGCGGTTGCAGCCCCCGGGTTTCTTGGGCACCTACCCTCCAATAGCGACTTGGGCGTTAACTATATATATTGTGCACACCTATACAGCCACACAGTGTGACAAAAAGTACAGTACAAGCTCTAAGTTCTATCATTATTGCATGTATGTGGGTGGTCATGCATATTAAATTGATTTCTATGTGTTGTGGAAGTCTCTTACCCAGATGGCAGTTATTTAATATTTATTTTCTTATTTACTTTTATATAATACAACTCAGTGGTGTACTTAAACATATAATTATAAATATAAAGAAGCCATAAGAATAATCTGTAAAAGAGTAATGAAGCTCCATACACAACATGTAATAACAGCATAATCAAGAACATGCATATCATTAAAATTTACTATAAGCTTATCTAAAAAATTTAGTATTGTTACAACTACATGTATATTAGTGTTATATTATTAGTGGGTGTGATGAATAGGCCTGGAAGATACCATGATAATTTACCAGGTATATAAATTTAACACCACTGTGCACATACAGCTGTAGTTACAATAACTGTTTGACATTTGCATGCTACAGTATGTTCCCAAAACTTTCAAAAAATTTATGCGAACACAGTCGTGAAAAAATGACACTGACAATAATATGGCATTCCCCAATAATAAATTCATCATACATGTAAGTGTACCTTTCATTGTCAGCAGGTAAAAGCACCACTGTTAAGGCATCAAGTACAAGAGCTGCTGGACCTGGCTGATTGTCAGCTAAATACTCTTTAGCTTTGCTTACAGTAATGGAGACATTTCCACTTAGATCGAAGCCTAATCTGTCATATCTGTCAAGTAACCACAAATTAATATGTTGCAGTTCCTGGTAATATACCCCAACAATCACAAGCAATAAATGCATGTTATAAAGCATAAGGGGGGAGGAGGGACACCACTCAACAATCAGTGTGACAGACAAACTTCCTTTGCATGACCAAATGCCAAACTTATCTCACCAGCAATTAATTCTGCACTGGATAGCTAATGCATCCAAGAAACCTCTATATTAAACTCCAACACATACATGTAAACAGCACTATGAGCTTCAGGACCTCCAGTCAAATCTCTCCACCATAGCATGGACAGAGCCTAAGTGGAGACAAGTGTCAGAGTGTGTCAGAGACTATAGTTCAATGTACATACCTCCCCCAGCCACCAAACATATCCCAGCTCCTGCCATAACCATAAGAGTCTTCATGATATTCATAACATCCGTCACATCCTTCCCCATCTGAACTGCCACCACAGCTATCATAATGGCACTCGCAATCACAGGAAGGGCTGGATGGTCGAGAGCTGAAGTTACTTGAAGAGTCATTAAGTTTGTCTTTCAAAGTTTCCAAGAGCTCCGTAGCTTTTGCAGCTAAACACAAAGAAATAACATTGAAATACCCATTACTAATCAAATTCAAACGATCAAAGTCATTTAAGGTTTCTTTCCTTTTTTGTGAATTGATCAATCATGCTACATTATATGCAGTTAGAATTTTTTGTAGGGAGGAGGGGAGGCTAGTGAGAAAGCCCAGAAAACAAGCAAGAAAACTGATTTTAATTGAAAACCCCACACTCTACAGATCTATATAAACCGCACATGTACAGTACATGTAAACAATTTAAAATAACTGTGGTAAATCTTGGTACAATCTGTCTTGGTGTTTACGCATGTTACATGTACATGTACCTTGAAGCAGTTTTCATTTGAGTTTCAAAAGTACTCATGCAATTACTTTGTTGATTTTACGACACTCAAATGAAAACCACATCAAGATAAGTAATTAAATTATCCAATAGACAACAAATTTTCAGACCAGTTTCAAATGAAAGCAAAGGACGTTAATGTCGATACCTGCTGCTACCAATGACTCAGATTGCTCATCTGCAGGCAGACACTTCAGCAAAGAGTCTTGAACTGCACTCTACAAAGGAATCAAACATTGCTTATAATTATGTATAACAAGAACTAAAGTAAGGTTAAAAGAAAATTAGTACACATATTATAACCAAATTTCTTTGTTTCTATATAAAATATACATGTAAAATGTAGTTGTACATAAGCATTTGAAAGTCTGAAAAAATGTGTCTAAATGAGTCTAATGACACCGCCTAAAGAGGGCTTTTTAGTGACATTGGTCCAAAAATTAAAAAAATTGCAATTCTGAAAATGCTTTATACAAAAATCAAAGAAGCTAATCGAGTTTCTCCACAGGAATAACTTAGAAAACTTAGCTATTACTATTAGTGGTTCTAGACATGTAAGCATAAAAACAGATTCTGTAAAATATAAAATAACATTATTTTTTTCTCTCTTAGATGCATGTCTCAAATAATTTGGAATGCCTGCACTGTTGCTGTTAAAATGTGAATACTGCTACTGTACATGCAGCTTGTGAAGTCACTAACTCAACATGGCTAGCCACATGTACATCCTTCTACAACCCTGGAAACACAGTTTTTAGCATCTAACAATTTCTGAAAGGTTATGATGTACAATGTTGTAATTTCTAAAAGTTATTACTTAATGTTGCACAAACTTCTAGAGGGGGTTGAATAGGTCTACGGATCGGTGGTTTTGGCAAATATCTTAGCCCGGATTCTGGATTGGGAGCGAAATTTTAACAGATCACAGTTTTATCCAGTATTTGGACCCGGATTTTGGATTTTGTTTGTTAGGAAGTTCAGATCTTGGATCTCAACGTTCCCCCGGAAATCTCCCTTTCTCTCTTTTCAGTGCCAGATGTCACGCAGTGGAGAAAATGACTAGAAAGCATGACAGGTCTGTGATGGCTGTGATGAAAGTTGCCTTCTACAGCTGTACCTGCATGGACCCTCTTTCAGATCTTTTGGTCAAAAGTAACTCCAACAACTGAAGTCGCTTTGTATCTGTGTATCATCTAACACGGCAAACAATTTACGGATTCGGGTTAAGTTAATTTTTTTAGCGGAACGATGGATTCAGCAAATGGCATTAGTTTTAGCCGATCGGCAGATTTACATACCCCTATTCACCTCCCTCTTTCTACATGACTTTGTATGTGCCAAAAAGTTATGTTCATGACAGTTTTTACACTGCTTGGTTGTCCCATCAATCACATTTTTTTACAGGCCACATTTAAGATAGCACTTAGCCATACATTGCTTAATGACGTTATAAAAGGAATTGCATTGTCAAGTACCGTTTTTCTCTTTGCTGCTTTCCGTTGCTTTTCCCAAAAAGCATTCTTAGAATATGCATTGCAGTGGGGATTGGTGCCTGTCTTCCAGGAATCACACTTGAAAGGAAAACAAAATTATACATTTCCGGATTAAAGAACATACTGTAATTATGTTAACACAGTTACATTTAAAAGCTCCAAATGTGTAGTTATGTACATTGTATATTTAGCTGTTGCTGATTACCTTTGTACATGAAATTGTGATTGACTAATCCAGTAGTCTTATTACAGAGTTACAGGTACCTGTATCTTTTCACACATTCTGTGAATATCAGAGTGCTCACTTGTTAAGGTTGAAGTCTTGCCACAGTTTTCGTTGATACACGCCTTTCGAAAACAAAACACCTGCGGAAACGTTTCCAAAATTTCTGTCAGTCTTGTGCGTTATCGACAGATCGGATCGAAATCCACCAATCACAGCCACTAGTGTGACCTTCAGACCTTCCTTACGTCATGCTAGTGGGCTGTGATTGGTAGATTTCGATCCGATCTGTTGATAACATGTATGATTGACGGAAATTTTGGAAATGTTTCCGTGGGTGTTTTGTTTTCCAAAGTCGCGTATCAACGAAAACGGTGGTAAGATTGTACAATTATACACTTTTGTATGTGCATGTGGTTATGTGTCTGTTCTGAATTTCTGTAAACTGCTGACGAGTCAATTTTTCTCTCAACATTCAATAGCAGTAATGAGGCAAGACGCTTTAGCCTAAAGGGGAATGGGACAAGACAAGGGTGTGGTAAGTGCCTCCTTTCCTACTGGGCCATACCATTCTTGTCTTGCCTCGCCCTCTTCCTTACTTGGCCACTGCCACACTGTTCTTTTGCATTTGTGATTGCTGAACACCCAGGCTCTAAGTGACTCTTAGACAAAAAAAAAACCAGCTGCAAGCCATCTAGTATAATATTATTTGTAAATAGCCTAACTTCAATAAAAATTCCCTCTTGAATCTTCAAAATTCCAAATGACTTTATCATTATTTCTAATTATTAGCCTCTTGGCAATAAAAGGCAATTGCAGTATCCAAACCTGCTACTGCACATATCAGAATCAACCAAGAAAAGCTTCACACAACTGAAACTACAGTACAGTGTACATGTATTTTGTTTTACAGACTCTAAGTTAAAGCAAATGAAATTATTACACCTCACCTCTTTGACAAGTGCATCACAGACATAGCAGTAACATTGCTCACAATAGCTCTCGTTGCATGACACTGTTGCTATGGTTACATTACTCTGAACAAACTTGTAAGCGGCACAGTGCTCCCTGGCATGTGGTAGATTTGTACCTGGCTTGAAAAATGTGATCGCTAAATCCTTCTTAGGCTGATTGTCTGTGTTATCAAATTTCGCCGATTTCCTTTCATTGTCCAGTTTTTGCCTCTTTCTTGGAGAATAATCCTCTGGTAAAATAAACACAATGTCATCATCCTCTTCTCCGTCCCCAACACAAATAAGAGGAATATGTTTTTCGGATGTTTCAAGCTTGACATCTAATTCACATTGCTGTTGTTCTGTTAATTGTTCCTTGAGTTCTTTAAACCTCTTTGAAAGTTCTTCTCTTTCTTTTTCACAAAATTCAAGCTGCAAAAAGTAACACAAAAAGGCATGAAAAGACTTAAGACTGTATTTCAGCCACTTCGTCCGCTTGTTAGGTCACTCGGGGAGAGAGACGTCTGAAAACACTTGGCAATAATGCTGTCCAGTGACGTCAGTAGTCAAATGTGGTAATTTATGACATTTCATATGCGACCTTCACCACAAAAGCCTCTACACAAAACCAAGTTTTGGTATTCAATCATCTCCGCGTCCTTACCGAATGCATGCAAATTTTACAAAAAAGTCTTACACTTTACAGCAGTCCACTCATAAAAATTATCCTTTTACTTTCAGTTTGCTCAGTTAGCTCCACGAAATACACTGGAATATATTCCTTGAAATTTGTAACTGAAAGTACCAGCAGCATGGGGTTTCTCAACGGCCATTCCCATGCAAGAATGACTCCAACAGCAAGCAAATCTACACGCAAACACACACCTTTACATGCATTTTACCTTTTCTTAGTTAGCCCGTACCACAGACCGTGCTACAATTTATACTAGAAAACCCACACACATTAGTTGGTAAATCTTACTGCGGAAGCATTTACATGTATCAGAGCTGCTCTAGCCAAGTGGTCTGCGGTGGCTGATTCAGCCAAGTACATGTAGCACATACATGTACAATATTAAGAATGAAAGCCAAGACTCAAGAAGTAATTAACTGGGTTAACCGTAAAGTACAAAGCGACTTCTCTCACTTTCTTTTGAGGGTTTGAACATGATCAGAAAACCATACCCTTCGCTTTAAGCTGATGCTGCTCTTTTAAGAATACTCTCATCACTGCGTGGTAGCAAAGGAGTTTTTATCAGATAAACTCTTCCTTTTTCGACTTCTTCTTTGAGTGAGATAATTCTACTTCCACGCCCTAAAAAACATGGCTTACATCAGTAATAGGTGACATACATTACATGTACACACAATCAGAGGGTGAGGAAAAAATGACAATTCACTTCAAAATGATACTAACAGCAAAACCACAATGTGTAACTGTCTAGGTTAGACATTATTGACATTTCTGAAAGATCACCCTGACAGCTTGTATTTCAGAATCTCGTGCGTTTAAACTACCGGTAGTTGTCTGTGTTTTGTGTTCGCGAATTTTTTTTTATTGAAGTGTTTTTTGGATACACGGGTTAGGCTTCTTTATTTGCTTTATGATAAACATGTAGAGGTAATGTGGTAAAATACATGTAATGTAACACGAGTATGGGACCTAGAAAAAATCTGAGTCCGATAGGATTTGAATTTATGACCTCCCAAACACCGGGCAGGTGCTCTATCCACTGAGCTACGAGAACTCATAGAGGGCAAGGTCATTTAACCGAGTTCTTATATGACACACGTCTCCTGCATACTGTAGGATTCAGCAGTGAATATGTGGTAAATAGTGATAAATCAGTGATGGTGAAATTTCTATGTTTTATACTCTGATAAAACACAGGTTTTTGACCAATCAGAGTGCATGCAGCGTCCTATCAATATCATAATTTCCTATAATACAGGTAGCTGAACTTTTTCTTTTTTTCATTCTCAGCATTTTGGTGTATGGAGGAGCAAGAACTCTTCTCTATGAATAAAAATAGCGGACGTGTACCGGGAAAAAAAATGAAGCAATGTTTAAAATAGCTAAACAGCGTCGAGCTTCCGGTGTCAAATGTCAAATGTTATGCATATCAAAGCTTCTTTACTTTCATAAATACACACCCTAAATGCAGTAAATACAAAACTAGGATTACGTAGTTCTTTACAGACAAACACAATACACTGTTTCATAACAGGGGACACAAACTGACGAACGAAATGCACATGAAATTGATCTCGCGCGCAGTGAACACATGCCGCGGTAAATTTCGCGCCCAACAACAAAGCTTGAATCTCTACTGTATAAAAGTAGATTCATTAACTGTAGAAAGAACCTTCTTCTTTTTGAAAATAAACATTTAATGATCGCTCAGTGCACAATAAGCAAATATTCAAATATTGCACCTCCTTCAAATCGTAAACAAAAAATTTAAATATTGGGCTTCGTAAGATGAGGAAAGCCGCCAAACATCATTGCTAAAGAATTTCCATTGCAGCGCTTCCAAAGCTCAAATTAAAGTTTTGATATTACCTTGAGATTTCTAGCGCTGGATTTTACAGGTAGTAGCAGAGATTAGGCCAGAATTACATCAAATGATAAATAAAAGCGCACTCACCGTGACTTCCACTACCTGAACCTCGTCGTCGTCCATCTTGGATGCGCGCAATGTATTTGTGTCATGTGACTTTCAATATTGGCGCCAGTTGTGACGTCTTTTGATTGGCTTCTTATTGAGGCTGAAAATTTTAAAAGTACCCAGCCTCCCGTCCCCCACCCCCCACCTAATTTAGCTTCAGCCTAACCCGAACCGAAAAAAAAAACTTTGGTTTCATTAGGAACAAATAGTCCTTGAAAGCTTTAAGAGGCCCTTATACCTTGATTTTCATGGATTGAGAAATTCGCGAAAATCGTTCAAAGAATTCGACAGAAAAGTTTCCCAGGGTAGTCCCCAGAGTACAAATACCGCAAGACAGCAATGTTCGGCCGCGAGTAAGGCGGGAAATGTGAAAGCTCTTTAGGACTTCAAAATGGCTTCATTATCAACGAAAGCTGCAGATCTGCAATGTGTTAGAGTTCCCTTTCCACAGATGAAATTTTCTCAACTAGAAGTTAGACGGTATTCTTCCCTATACCACCAGAAGACAAGTCACAAGAAAGTCAAGAAATAGGTGAATGCTAAGCTCGTGGAATGAGGGAATTCAAAGGATTTAAACAGGGTTCTTTAGACAAAATATACGACTGGCTAGCAAAGGTCGACCAAGAGCGGTAGGTAAACTTTCTATCCGTACAATGAAAGAAAAACGTCAGGCAATAAACATTTACTTGTAATTAACAGGCATATTTGAAGAATGACTAGTGTTAGCTCTGTGAAAAAAAATGACAAAATGAAATGAAGCCAAAGTCGATACAAATTACAAAATTAATGCTTAATTAGCAACATATATTGTTTCAACTCGATTTAAAATTCGTAATAAGTTCTTTTCTTTGCACGTGGCGCTAATATTCCACCCTCTCGAATTTAAACTTTACTCCGAGTCACAGTTTTAATTTTCGTTTCTTCCAGAACACCAGAGTCGAGAAAGTTTTTGAAACATGATGAGCGACTACCTTCAGAGCATCAGGATCACAAAAAGATCATGACGAAACATGTTTTGGCAGTTTTGTTTACAAATACACTTTCTCAAAATTTTAATGACATGTTAGGTAACAGACACTTTTCTCCTCCCGACCAGTCCTGTCGCCTCGCTTAAACCACTCAATTGTAAAAGACGACATGCAACACAGTACAAGTGTATGATCTTTGACCCGTCAGTGGTACCGATTATGACCGAGCTGCTGAGAAAATTGTGGTTATCCGTTTTGAACATTTTGCCCTGAATAGCGAGTGTTATTACTGGTTTTCTGTCTGATCTTAAATTAGCAATGGATTGTTATTCATATCTTGATTGAGAAGTGCAACTGTGGTCTCCGCCGAGAGCATTAGGGTAAAATACATATATCTTATTAGACGTTTTGTTGTGTAGTATCGCTGAGTATTTTTACGAGTTGTGTTGTATTTTGGCGAGCCCGTAGGGCGAGTCAAATTACAACCAACGAGTAAAAATTCTCAGCGATACTACACAACAAAAAGTCTAATAAGAGATTTATTATCCAACACGCCAAATTGGTATGTTCGTGCGAGCGAATTTCGTGGATATTTATTTACAGGGAATGCGTGATAAGAGTATGCGAAGCGGAACGGAATTGGCGCGGAAAATCAAGCTAACTGATTGGTCAACTGACGGCAGGAAACCTGTCTAACCGGTCCTCTGGAGTACAAATACCGCGTGATATTTGTACTCGTCTTAAGCGTTATTTGCACTCTGCGAAGTGCAGTTGGATAATAAAGGCCAAAAGTGGTATAAAGTTTTGGGGCACGTCTGAAATAGGGAAATAAGATAGAACTTCACGGTGAGGGGTTCTGAGGAACACTGCCATCAAACACCACGGATTTAGTTTTCCACCGAAAGCGTGCCTTTAACGCTGTTCGGCAGCAGAACTTCAGTTAACTCTTTTCTGTCGTCTCTAATCATGAACAAGGGTCTTAGCACGGTCTGATCTACGAAGTACCCAGTCTTACCTGAGTGTCTACAGACTGTACCGGTCGCCATTACACTTCTGAAACCAAGGGTTGAAGTTACGGCGGTTAAGAGATCAACTTTTGCTCAAAGAAGACTAAAAACATCATAATAAGAAATAGCGCACAAACTGCAGTGACAAACATGACAATAAAACACATGTTGGCTACGATGGCCAAAAAAACTTAATTTTTGTAAGCCATCACATTCGAATACTGTATATTTATTCTTAAAGAATCAGTTCCATTCTTTAAATTGTGTTTATACATAAAAATTCTCCTAACTGCTTCGTTGGCTAAGTCTTACACGGCAATTAATTTAAAATTCTTAAAAAATATACTCTAATTTCCCAACACGAATAAAGAGCACATTGCAATACATTTATTACTCATTTAAGTTCATTATTTATTGTATATGTATTTTTTAGAAAACCAAGTCATAACGTCCCTCTAAATAATTGTGCGCCATGATCAAAGGTTTTCCTGGCTTGTCATGAATGCTCCCTACTAAACCACAGCAACCTCTACTTAGGAGACAGCATGATTCAGGCACTGTTTAAAAAATATCCAATGTCGAAGGGTTGTTGGAGATTCAACGAGAGAGAAAAAAATTTCACAACGACTTATTGACATGGCAATACGTTGCATTACTAAGCAACATCTCTGCCAAAAAACGCGGACTCGTTCAACAATACTGCGCACAGTAGATTCAAAATATAGGTATGGAATGGGTGCAAAACGTTAAAACCAGAAATTAATATAAGATATATACAAATTATAGACGACTGGGTGCTTGTAAATCTGTCTTACGTTAATTTTGCGTCTACCGTGATTTTTAAAAATTTAAGTAACTTAGGATATAGCTTGTAAGCAATTCTACTGACTTTTAAAACAATTCTTTTGTTACCTTGCGCTTCATTTTCGCAACGCAGTCTCACGCACCATATATTAAAAATAACCCTGAATTAGAGATTTAGGCCCCCGTCCACACTACACCGGAGGAATTTGAAAACTGAGGGTCAAACTCTGAAAACTCAACAAATGTTTTCTGTCCACACTACACCGGGGCAAGCGCAACAATCACTAGTCATTTTGCGTTAAAAAAACCCGGGCAGGGAAACAACCTAATTCCCAGGGTCTCTCATCTAACCGCCCGCAGGGGGGCGGTAAGATGAGAGACCCTGGGAACGAGGTTGGCAGGGAAATAGGCCCTTTGCAGTTTACGATCACATGGTACAAAAACCGCTATGCTGGAGAGCAAACCGCCCACTGGGATATCCAAAACAAAAGAGTACTTAGTTAAGTTGCTCTGTTTTGGAGGTCCCAGTGGGCAGTTTTGGTACCATGTGATCGTAAACTGCAAAGGGCCTATTGCATGATTATCGTGATTATCGACATTATCATGAATCGTATTCAAACGCTCCGATTTCAAATTTGTTTATGTCCAGACGAAAACGAAAAGTAGGCGTTTTCAAATCCCCATGTTGGAAGAGCGTTTCCGAAAAGCTTCGTTTTCGTGACGGATTGGTGTGGACGGAAGGCCTAACCTTAGAAATAAAGCTTTTCTCCAGCTTAGTGGCAGCTAGAAAGAGCATTTACAATGTGTCAATGGGTGTGATATTAGAAATTAGTCCATCCGAATGTGTCACGCAACAGTTGTTGAAATGGGCAAAAACAAGACACATTTTATGGGTCTTATTTTTGCTAAATTCAACTCGATCACAAATTGCCTAAATCATAACGTGTCTGTTAAAACTCTTTGCAACCCTCAACAGTAGGATCTTTCTTACAAGCGATATAAGCTCGTATGTGTTCCTCTAGGTATGGTAGAGGAAACTCCCCTTGACGTAGCACCTCGTAATGGAATTCCTTCAAATTGAAATCTGTTCCAAGCTCTCTCTCAGCTATGTCTCTGACGCGGGAAAATTCCATCTGACCAATCATGTAACTTGTTACAATTCCAGGCGCACTCTGCGATCTCAAGATGTCGTTGTTGGCTAAATCAGTCTTGTGTTCCCAGAGATATTGCCTGAACATATCCTCTGCTTGCGATTTTGACATTTTGTCAAAGTTGAGATCGATGTCCACTATAGCACGGACAGCGGCTAATAGCTGTCAGAAACAAGGATACTAAAACATTAGTGATTACCGGGGGTAATAAATCTATTACTGACAAAGAAAATCATTAGTACGCCTTTCGTACGCTAGGTTTGTCAAAAAACCAGCTCAAGCTGATGTGGCTTACTGTCTGAATATTTTAATTTAATATTATCATCTTAGAACTTAATATGCAGCATATCGTAAAGTGTTTTGACGATCTGAAACTAAAAATATCATTTCCACCATTAGTAGAACCTTAACCATTGAGACCCACCATTAATGAGTGAGATAAGGAATTCCATCGACCCTAGAACTTATTGCTGGCCGCCTTTGACAATTAACCTTATAAACTCCTCTCATCTATTTACATTTTTTTTGCTATTCCCATTTGACTATAAATATTTTAGGCAGGAGATCTTACTGGACTCGAGCCAACCGGCTCGCCAACTTCGTTCCCAGGGTAAAAAACTCAGAAAGAGAGACAACCTCGTTCCCAGGGTCTCTCCTCGCTCGCCCCAGGGGGCGGAAAGATGAGAGACCCTGGAAAAGAGGTTGAAAGAGAGAATCTGAAAAGAGGTTGTACCCAGAACTCCCACTGAGACCAATTTTTTTTCTTGACATCGGTCATGACAAGAGCATTATCGACAGATACCTTGTTTTACACGGACTTGTAATTACCTGATAGTAGATCATGCCATACTTTTGCAGCAGTACTTCTTTGTCCAAAGTGTTTGAGTAGAGTTTCGTGTCTTGAGGCAGCAGCTCGTACTCAATATAAGTGGCCCACCCTTCGGTGAAGCCTGGGAAATAGTTAGCGACGCTCATCCAGTGGATTGGATCCGTGCAGTCGCCTTCAAAATACTCGATAAAACTATGAACCTGCACAAGTAAAATCAGTACAGTTTAGAAGATCATATCGATCAGTAGCGAAATACCCCTTACGAGTCACACTACGTTTCTGCTAAGTAGTTCTAAGAACTTCGCGGTAGATCAAGGCAATATTTCTTTGAGGATGAATTTCATTGTCTCGTTCCCTTTTGAATGATAACTGAACTAATATTTCAACAAGAACTATTAACTAAAGTTCAAACCTAAATTTCAATTATAAACCAAAAGGGGAAGATGGTCAACATTAAGCTGGTTGAGACGAGAGGGGAGGGGTGATACTAGGCTGTAATAAGGGAGGGGACCTACTCAAAACCTGACTATGCTGAAAGTTACTAACCTCTAGATGGTGCCCAGGCAGCTGTTCATGGGCCGTGGTTGTAAATTCTGTCCATTTTGGACCAAATTTGTCAACGAAAAACGGCAATTCTTGAGTAGCTTTAGTTTTACAGTCTTTATCGCCAGGGTTGTAGCTATGAAAGCTTACGTAAGGTTTAAACCAACCTACGCACTCCATTGGACAAGCTGGGACGGTTTTCTTAGCGCCAGTCTCGTAAAAGAGCGGTTTGATGACTGGTTCAATGTTGTTTTTCATAGTCTGAAGAAAATAAAGCAAAATATCAAAATAATTAGAAGCACGTAGACTGCGACTAGGCCTTCATTAGGGTTTCACGCGCGACCAGCGAACACGCCGACACACGTGCGCGACTTCCCCACTAGTGCGTGTGACCCAAACGTACATACATGAGTCGACATGGGTTAATCAATGTTACGCGCACAACACGCCGACACACGTACGCGACTTCCCCACTAGTGCGTGTGACCCAAACGTACATACGTGAGCCGACCTCCAGGCGAAGGAACGCAAGACTGAGAGGAGCTTTCCGAGAAGTTAGACGCCTTCTCTTCTTGAAATTGCGAGGCTCTACATTTACAATTTACTTTCCTTTCAGGAACTTATTCATAGTTACATCGGATCAATATCGGATGCGTTAAGAAGATCGACCGATTTAGATAATTTCGCGAAAAGACGACACTGCATCGGAAGCAGTATCTAGCTGATTAAAAGAGGAATGAACATTTCGGCAGACTTAGTAGAAGAGTATTTTTTGTTTCAGTTTTTTCTCATAAAATCTGTGGTCATTACCTTTGCATTAATAATTCATACTCACTTTGACAGTGTTTTCAATCCACAGCTGCATGGCTTTCCATCGCTCAGGGCAGTACGCTTGCGCACTTTCAGAGTCGAAACACTTGATAAAGGCATTGTCATCACTCTCGTTGCTTGGAAACGGCTTGCTGTTGAACGACATATTAGCATGTTGCAGAACTTGTTGGAACGCAGGTACAGCCAGATCTTCAGTCTCCTCTCCAGTGTACGACTTAGCCACTTCGACAGCCTAATAAGAAAGAAAAGAGCCAACATTTGATTAACCAGGATATTAATAACTTTGAGGTATACTTATTTCGTGAGAGGAGACGCGCGAGAAAGAACTGAGGGACTGCTGCGAAGTCTACATGCCGCAACTCGTTCCCAGGGCCTCTCATCTTCCTGCCCAGCAACCCACCGCCTCCCGCGTTCTCTTGTCTGGAGTTCTTGCCCCAATAGCCCTTTTCACAGTTAACTCTGCTCATTTGCATTACAATGAAATCTAGCATCTATGTGAGGCAATTTCGGGCTATTTTGTAGTTTTAGCCCATTCACGTTGAATTACATTGTAATGCAAATGAAAAAAGCTAACCGTGAAATGGGCTATTCTCCCCGTCTTCAGCAATCCAAAATGGCAGCTAAACACTCGACCAATGACCGAAACCGCCTGAACTGCAAGCTAGATCTCCCTTCCTTCATACTCAGTATGTTAAAAATCCAATGATCCCCGGCCAAAAGTCCTCCGCCCCTCCGCCCCTCCGCCCCTCCCCCCCCCCTCCTCCTCCTTCGCAGGCGATAAATAATGACCTAATCGACCTATTAAAGGGCATTTGACACCCTCCTGCGCATGTGCGGCAATTTGATTTCTCATCCGACGGAACAGTTTTCAAAGTTGTTATTTGTGACAAATATTCTTCTCCATCGACCTTGTAAGGCGTGTGAAAATAGTAATACCGATATTGAAGAACTGTTTAGTCATCTGGAAAGATTTAAAAGTCGTATTTTGTGTTTTGAGTGAATGCCGTCGAGAAATACAATGTCCTCAAGAGGGTTTTCGAAACGGTTAGAGGCGAAAGCTACTTTCACCTCGTAGCCGTCTTGTTCGAAAAAAAAAAAAAGAAAACGAAAGAAAGATGCAAGGACGAATATCGAAAACTTTGTACATATAGCTACAGATACATATACAATTTGGAAGAAAGTAAAGCGTATGCGCTTGTAATCAACGGACACGGCCTTCACACAACATAAACATGATAAATATTCTTTACAAACAAAAGGCCAAAAGCCGGCGGATAAAGAGATATTCGAAAGGCACGTGCAACTCTAATCTGACCTGCGGCGAATTCGTGGCGCTCGTGATAGTATTACGGTTTCTATTGGTTTTAAAAAAAATGTTGTCAATCAAGACCGCACATGCGCTTTATCGTGACAATGGCCCTTTAACCTTTCGGCACCTGCCGCTGGTCACATGTTATCCTGTGTCTGTGCCTACCAGTGTTTACGATTTTACCCCGCGGGCATCAACCTCGTTCATAGCGTCTCTCGTCTCGCCCAACCTCTCGCTTTCAGAGCGGAAAAACGTAATAAGCATGCGTGAGTTTTGGCTACGCGCCAGTCTCCAAGTTTGAAAAAACGGCGGAAATCTCGTCGCTCGTGTAAATCAGAAAAATGCTAAGAGCTTTATATACGTTTTCAATTTTCCAGGTAAGCAGAATTTTAAAGTCACTAATGGACAGCAGGTGTATTGTTTTCGTGGGGAATCAATTTTATTCGGACAAAATCCGAACCCTTAATTTTTCCGCGTTACACAAGACATTTCGGTGCGAAGTCCGCAAACACTCTTTACAATTACATCCAAAAGAGCGACATCCTCGCGTAGCTTAATACAGTTCTCCGCTCTTCCCAACCATTGCAAACCATTACAGCGGTGATATCGATCAGATTGTTAGATTTGTTTATCTGAACAGCGCGCAAAGCAGAAAAAATGATAAAAAAAAAAAAAAATTTTAATCTTATGTGCTTTGCAGTTACCTGTCGAAAAAGCTCATCTCGTCTCGTAACGGCCTTCTGCCTCAGTTCAGTGGGCGTGATTTCAAGCGTTGTAAAGAACTTCATCAAAGTCTGATATGTCGTGGCTCCACTCAGAACTTCCCCGGTGGGGAGTTTTTGAAATGTCGGTTGCGAACTGTCTCGTGTGTCGTCATAATATTTAAAAGTGAGCGGAAGTTTTCCAAGGCCGCTTATAATGTTCTCATCTTTAGGACAGTTTAAAAGATATTCGTCTTCAAGAAACCTAGAAATTGAAACATTACGTGAATAAAACGCGAAGACTCTAAGAGCTACTGCACTGGTCTTTGGATCCAGTCTTTAAGAGGCTATTAAAGCACTTAAAAATCTATAATTTTCGAAATATTGTACATTTCGTCAAACGCATACTACAAGTTGTAGATAATGCCGAGTTTTAACAAAATGTATTGTTATCTTTCGAAAACGATCCACTCAGTCCGAGTTTTTATACATTTTCTATTGTGATCACGTGACATACCAAATATGGGCGTGTTTCGAAACATTTAAAGGAAATGTGAATCGAACAAACACGGTCAACTTTGATGCCCACTGGACTTCAGGAGCCCCCTTAATAATGCTCGAGATTGGTAGGAAATCCTTTGCAAATCGTTGCCCCTGTTTTACGACAGGCAGCTGTTTTATTAAAAGACTGTTACTCACCTGGGCCGGGTTGTTCAAAGCCCGATTAAGCTAACCCAGGATTAGCGAGAATTTTTGATTTGAGTTTTGTAACTTTTCGGTGAGACTTTCTGTTTATACTGTTCGTCCTTCAGTTTTTGAACTTGACTAAGCTCAAACTACACAAAACGTCAGCAGTAAAAACGGTTTTACACAAGAAAAATAAATACTCCGTTTAACTTTTAATCCTGGTTAGCGTTAATCGGCTTTCGAACAACCCGGCCCTGGTAAGAACTGGGGGCATATATAGTCGGTTGCATGTAGTAACAAAATTGATAACCAATCAGGAAGAGAGGAGGAGTGGGGTTTGTAGTATTTGAATAGGCTCGCTTTGGATACTCCTCTCCAATATATGTGCCTTTCTGTTTTCACCGGTAGTTAGTTTTCCATGGGGCCATAAGAGAGGACTACAGTCTTTAACTGCAATTTCGCACCCTATTGACATAAGTGACATTCATTCAATAATTATGGCTTTAAATGGACGATAAAAGAGTGGAGGGCTTAAACACGAGGTTAACGATAGCAGTGCCCTAGCAGTGGCGGATCTAAGGGCTTAAAAAAAGAAATATCAGAGAAGAAAGAAAAGCCTGCAAGGTAAGCAAAACAAAACCGCCTCCCCCTTCTTAACTCAAGGTCTGTATCCGCCACTGCTCAGTCACTCGGCTGCGCTGCCTTCATTCACAGCAGTCCACATATTTATATATTTTATTCTTTTTTGTCTTTTCAAGGAATTTATGATCAAAAGTTTGCTAAGGTGCTCGGAAATCATTCGACTTTCTTTGAAGATCTCTCGAAGTCGGTGAATGATACCTGGAAGGAAAGGTCCAACAAAACGTGACGACGTACTTCAAACAGTCTCTTATAGACAACATCGCCAGAGCGGCTATCAAGATGTTGAAGTAAGTATTCGACTAGTGTCCTATAACTGCCAGGTGTCAGACCTGATGACCTTACTAATCCGATACCTGCCAACATTTTTTAAGTAAAATGCGTGAGATTTCTCGTCTCCACAGAACCTGAATTTCGGAAGATTTACTGACGGCTTCCGAAGATAACCGAAGGTGTAGAAAGATTTTCGACGGCTTTAAAAACAGGGGCAACGATTTGCAAAGGATTTCCTACCAATCTCGAGCATTATTAAGGGGGGCTCCTGAAGTCCAGTGGGCATCAAAGTTGACCGTGTTTGTTCGATTCACATTTCCTTTAAATGTTTCGAAACACGCCCATATTTGGTATGTCACGTGATCACAATAGAAAATGTATAAAAACTCGGACTGAGTGGATCGTTTTCGAAAGATAACAATACATTTTGTTAAAACTCGGCATTATCTACAACTTGTAGTATGCGTTTGACGAAATGTACAATATTTCGAAAATTATAGATTTTTAAGTGCTTTAATAGCCTCTTAAAGACTGGATCCAAAGACCAGTGCAGTAGCTCTTAGAGTCTTCGCGTTTTATTCACGTAATGTTTTAATTTCTAGGTTTCTGAAGACGAATATCTTTTAAACTGTCCTAAAGATGAGAACATTATAAGCGGCCTTGGAAAACTTCCGCTCACTTTTAAATATATGACGACACACGAGACAGTTCGCAACCGACATTTCAAAAACTCCCACCGGGAAGTTCTGAGTGGAGCCACGACATATCAGACTTTGATGAAGTTCTTTACAACGCTTGAAATCACGCCCACTGAACTGAGGCAGAAGGGCCGTTACGAGACGAGATGAGCTTTTTCGACAGGTAACTGCAAAGCACATAAGATTAAATTTTTTTTTTTTTTTTTATCATTTTTTCTGCTTTGCGCGCTGTTCAGATAAACAAATCTAACAATCTGATCGATATCACCGCTGTAATGGTTTGCAATGGTTGGGAAGAGCGGAGAACTGTATAAGCTACGCGCGGATGTCGCTCTTTTGGATGTAATTGTAAAGAGTGTTTGCGGACTTCGCACCGAAATGTCTTGTGTAACGCGGAAAAATTAAGGGTTCGGATTTTGTCCGAATAAAATTGATTCCCCACGAAAACAATACACCTGCTGTCCATTAGTGACTTTAAAATTCTGCTTACCTGGAAAATTGAAAACGTATATAAAGCTCTTAGCATTTTTCTGATTTACACGAGCGACGAGATTTCCGCCGTTTTTTCAAACTTGGAGACTGGCGCGTAGCCAAAACTCACGCATGCTTATTACGTTTTTCCGCTCTGAAAGCGAGAGGTTGGGCGAGACGAGAGACGCTATGAACGAGGTTGATGCCCGCGGGGTAAAATCGTAAACACTGGTAGGCACAGACACAGGATAACATGTGACCAGCGGCAGGTGCCGAAAGGTTAAAGGGCCATTGTCACGATAAAGCGCATGTGCGGTCTTGATTGACAACATTTTTTTTAAAACCAATAGAAACCGTAATACTATCACGAGCGCCACGAATTCGCCGCAGGTCAGATTAGAGTTGCACGTGCCTTTCGAATATCTCTTTATCCGCCGGCTTTTGGCCTTTTGTTTGTAAAGAATATTTATCATGTTTATGTTGTGTGAAGGCCGTGTCCGTTGATTACAAGCGCATACGCTTTACTTTCTTCCAAATTGTATATGTATCTGTAGCTATATGTACAAAGTTTTCGATATTCGTCCTTGCATCTTTCTTTCGTTTTCTTTTTTTTTTTTTCGAACAAGACGGCTACGAGGTGAAAGTAGCTTTCGCCTCTAACCGTTTCGAAAACCCTCTTGAGGACATTGTATTTCTCGACGGCATTCACTCAAAACACAAAATACGACTTTTAAATCTTTCCAGATGACTAAACAGTTCTTCAATATCGGTATTACTATTTTCACACGCCTTACAAGGTCGATGGAGAAGAATATTTGTCACAAATAACAACTTTGAAAACTGTTCCGTCGGATGAGAAATCAATTGCCGCACATGCGCAGGAGGGTGTCAAATGCCCTTTAATAGGTCGATTAGGTCATTATTTATCGCCTGCGAAGGAGGAGGAGGGGGGGGGGAGGGGCGGAGGGGCGGAGGGGCGGAGGACTTTTTGGCCGGGGATCATTGGATTTTTAACATACTGAGTATGAAGGAAGGGAGATCTAGCTTGCAGTTCAGGCGGTTTCGGTCATTGGTCGAGTGTTTAGCTGCCATTTTGGATTGCTGAAGACGGGGAGAATAGCCCATTTCACGGTTAGCTTTTTTCATTTGCATTACAATGTAATTCAACGTGAATGGGCTAAAACTACAAAATAGCCCGAAATTGGCCTCACATAGATGCTAGATTTCATTGTAATGCAAATGAGCAGAGTTAACTGTGAAAAGGGCTATTGGGGCAAGAACTCCAGACAAGAGAACGCGGGAGGCGGTGGGTTGCTGGGCAGGAAGATGAGAGGCCCTGGGAACGAGTTGCGGCATGTAGACTTCGCAGCAGTCCCTCAGTTCTTTCTCGCGCGTCTCCTCTCACGAAATAAGTATACCTCAAAGTTATTAATATCCTGGTTAATCAAATGTTGGCTCTTTTCTTTCTTATTAGGCTGTCGAAGTGGCTAAGTCGTACACTGGAGAGGAGACTGAAGATCTGGCTGTACCTGCGTTCCAACAAGTTCTGCAACATGCTAATATGTCGTTCAACAGCAAGCCGTTTCCAAGCAACGAGAGTGATGACAATGCCTTTATCAAGTGTTTCGACTCTGAAAGTGCGCAAGCGTACTGCCCTGAGCGATGGAAAGCCATGCAGCTGTGGATTGAAAACACTGTCAAAGTGAGTATGAATTATTAATGCAAAGGTAATGACCACAGATTTTATGAGAAAAACTGAAACAAAAAATACTCTTCTACTAAGTCTGCCGAAATGTTCATTCCTCTTTTAATCAGCTAGATACTGCTTCGATGCAGTGTCGTCTTTTCGCGAAATTATCTAAATCGGTCGATCTTCTTAACGCATCCGATATTGATCCGATGTAACTATGAATAAGTTCCTGAAAGGAAAGTAAATTGTAAATGTAGAGCCTCGCAATTTCAAGAAGAGAAGGCGTCTAACTTCTCGGAAAGCTCCTCTCAGTCTTGCGTTCCTTCGCCTGGAGGTCGGCTCACGTATGTACGTTTGGGTCACACGCACTAGTGGGGAAGTCGCGTACGTGTGTCGGCGTGTTGTGCGCGTAACATTGATTAACCCATGTCGACTCATGTATGTACGTTTGGGTCACACGCACTAGTGGGGAAGTCGCGCACGTGTGTCGGCGTGTTCGCTGGTCGCGCGTGAAACCCTAATGAAGGCCTAGTCGCAGTCTACGTGCTTCTAATTATTTTGATATTTTGCTTTATTTTCTTCAGACTATGAAAAACAACATTGAACCAGTCATCAAACCGCTCTTTTACGAGACTGGCGCTAAGAAAACCGTCCCAGCTTGTCCAATGGAGTGCGTAGGTTGGTTTAAACCTTACGTAAGCTTTCATAGCTACAACCCTGGCGATAAAGACTGTAAAACTAAAGCTACTCAAGAATTGCCGTTTTTCGTTGACAAATTTGGTCCAAAATGGACAGAATTTACAACCACGGCCCATGAACAGCTGCCTGGGCACCATCTAGAGGTTAGTAACTTTCAGCATAGTCAGGTTTTGAGTAGGTCCCCTCCCTTATTACAGCCTAGTATCACCCCTCCCCTCTCGTCTCAACCAGCTTAATGTTGACCATCTTCCCCTTTTGGTTTATAATTGAAATTTAGGTTTGAACTTTAGTTAATAGTTCTTGTTGAAATATTAGTTCAGTTATCATTCAAAAGGGAACGAGACAATGAAATTCATCCTCAAAGAAATATTGCCTTGATCTACCGCGAAGTTCTTAGAACTACTTAGCAGAAACGTAGTGTGACTCGTAAGGGGTATTTCGCTACTGATCGATATGATCTTCTAAACTGTACTGATTTTACTTGTGCAGGTTCATAGTTTTATCGAGTATTTTGAAGGCGACTGCACGGATCCAATCCACTGGATGAGCGTCGCTAACTATTTCCCAGGCTTCACCGAAGGGTGGGCCACTTATATTGAGTACGAGCTGCTGCCTCAAGACACGAAACTCTACTCAAACACTTTGGACAAAGAAGTACTGCTGCAAAAGTATGGCATGATCTACTATCAGGTAATTACAAGTCCGTGTAAAACAAGGTATCTGTCGATAATGCTCTTGTCATGACCGATGTCAAGAAAAAAAATTGGTCTCAGTGGGAGTTCTGGGTACAACCTCTTTTCAGATTCTCTCTTTCAACCTCTTTTCCAGGGTCTCTCATCTTTCCGCCCCCTGGGGCGAGCGAGGAGAGACCCTGGGAACGAGGTTGTCTCTCTTTCTGAGTTTTTTACCCTGGGAACGAAGTTGGCGAGCCGGTTGGCTCGAGTCCAGTAAGATCTCCTGCCTAAAATATTTATAGTCAAATGGGAATAGCAAAAAAAATGTAAATAGATGAGAGGAGTTTATAAGGTTAATTGTCAAAGGCGGCCAGCAATAAGTTCTAGGGTCGATGGAATTCCTTATCTCACTCATTAATGGTGGGTCTCAATGGTTAAGGTTCTACTAATGGTGGAAATGATATTTTTAGTTTCAGATCGTCAAAACACTTTACGATATGCTGCATATTAAGTTCTAAGATGATAATATTAAATTAAAATATTCAGACAGTAAGCCACATCAGCTTGAGCTGGTTTTTTGACAAACCTAGCGTACGAAAGGCGTACTAATGATTTTCTTTGTCAGTAATAGATTTATTACCCCCGGTAATCACTAATGTTTTAGTATCCTTGTTTCTGACAGCTATTAGCCGCTGTCCGTGCTATAGTGGACATCGATCTCAACTTTGACAAAATGTCAAAATCGCAAGCAGAGGATATGTTCAGGCAATATCTCTGGGAACACAAGACTGATTTAGCCAACAACGACATCTTGAGATCGCAGAGTGCGCCTGGAATTGTAACAAGTTACATGATTGGTCAGATGGAATTTTCCCGCGTCAGAGACATAGCTGAGAGAGAGCTTGGAACAGATTTCAATTTGAAGGAATTCCATTACGAGGTGCTACGTCAAGGGGAGTTTCCTCTACCATACCTAGAGGAACACATACGAGCTTATATCGCTTGTAAGAAAGATCCTACTGTTGAGGGTTGCAAAGAGTTTTAACAGACACGTTATGATTTAGGCAATTTGTGATCGAGTTGAATTTAGCAAAAATAAGACCCATAAAATGTGTCTTGTTTTTGCCCATTTCAACAACTGTTGCGTGACACATTCGGATGGACTAATTTCTAATATCACACCCATTGACACATTGTAAATGCTCTTTCTAGCTGCCACTAAGCTGGAGAAAAGCTTTATTTCTAAGGTTAGGCCTTCCGTCCACACCAATCCGTCACGAAAACGAAGCTTTTCGGAAACGCTCTTCCAACATGGGGATTTGAAAACGCCTACTTTTCGTTTTCGTCTGGACATAAACAAATTTGAAATCGGAGCGTTTGAATACGATTCATGATAATGTCGATAATCACGATAATCATGCAATAGGCCCTTTGCAGTTTACGATCACATGGTACCAAAACTGCCCACTGGGACCTCCAAAACAGAGCAACTTAACTAAGTACTCTTTTGTTTTGGATATCCCAGTGGGCGGTTTGCTCTCCAGCATAGCGGTTTTTGTACCATGTGATCGTAAACTGCAAAGGGCCTATTTCCCTGCCAACCTCGTTCCCAGGGTCTCTCATCTTACCGCCCCCCTGCGGGCGGTTAGATGAGAGACCCTGGGAATTAGGTTGTTTCCCTGCCCGGGTTTTTTTAACGCAAAATGACTAGTGATTGTTGCGCTTGCCCCGGTGTAGTGTGGACAGAAAACATTTGTTGAGTTTTCAGAGTTTGACCCTCAGTTTTCAAATTCCTCCGGTGTAGTGTGGACGGGGGCCTAAATCTCTAATTCAGGGTTATTTTTAATATATGGTGCGTGAGACTGCGTTGCGAAAATGAAGCGCAAGGTAACAAAAGAATTGTTTTAAAAGTCAGTAGAATTGCTTACAAGCTATATCCTAAGTTACTTAAATTTTTAAAAATCACGGTAGACGCAAAATTAACGTAAGACAGATTTACAAGCACCCAGTCGTCTATAATTTGTATATATCTTATATTAATTTCTGGTTTTAACGTTTTGCACCCATTCCATACCTATATTTTGAATCTACTGTGCGCAGTATTGTTGAACGAGTCCGCGTTTTTTGGCAGAGATGTTGCTTAGTAATGCAACGTATTGCCATGTCAATAAGTCGTTGTGAAATTTTTTTCTCTCTCGTTGAATCTCCAACAACCCTTCGACATTGGATATTTTTTAAACAGTGCCTGAATCATGCTGTCTCCTAAGTAGAGGTTGCTGTGGTTTAGTAGGGAGCATTCATGACAAGCCAGGAAAACCTTTGATCATGGCGCACAATTATTTAGAGGGACGTTATGACTTGGTTTTCTAAAAAATACATATACAATAAATAATGAACTTAAATGAGTAATAAATGTATTGCAATGTGCTCTTTATTCGTGTTGGGAAATTAGAGTATATTTTTTAAGAATTTTAAATTAATTGCCGTGTAAGACTTAGCCAACGAAGCAGTTAGGAGAATTTTTATGTATAAACACAATTTAAAGAATGGAACTGATTCTTTAAGAATAAATATACAGTATTCGAATGTGATGGCTTACAAAAATTAAGTTTTTTTGGCCATCGTAGCCAACATGTGTTTTATTGTCATGTTTGTCACTGCAGTTTGTGCGCTATTTCTTATTATGATGTTTTTAGTCTTCTTTGAGCAAAAGTTGATCTCTTAACCGCCGTAACTTCAACCCTTGGTTTCAGAAGTGTAATGGCGACCGGTACAGTCTGTAGACACTCAGGTAAGACTGGGTACTTCGTAGATCAGACCGTGCTAAGACCCTTGTTCATGATTAGAGACGACAGAAAAGAGTTAACTGAAGTTCTGCTGCCGAACAGCGTTAAAGGCACGCTTTCGGTGGAAAACTAAATCCGTGGTGTTTGATGGCAGTGTTCCTCAGAACCCCTCACCGTGAAGTTCTATCTTATTTCCCTATTTCAGACGTGCCCCAAAACTTTATACCACTTTTGGCCTTTATTATCCAACTGCACTTCGCAGAGTGCAAATAACGCTTAAGACGAGTACAAATATCACGCGGTATTTGTACTCCAGAGGACCGGTTAGACAGGTTTCCTGCCGTCAGTTGACCAATCAGTTAGCTTGATTTTCCGCGCCAATTCCGTTCCGCTTCGCATACTCTTATCACGCATTCCCTGTAAATAAATATCCACGAAATTCGCTCGCACGAACATACCAATTTGGCGTGTTGGATAATAAATCTCTTATTAGACTTTTTGTTGTGTAGTATCGCTGAGAATTTTTACTCGTTGGTTGTAATTTGACTCGCCCTACGGGCTCGCCAAAATACAACACAACTCGTAAAAATACTCAGCGATACTACACAACAAAACGTCTAATAAGATATATGTATTTTACCCTAATGCTCTCGGCGGAGACCACAGTTGCACTTCTCAATCAAGATATGAATAACAATCCATTGCTAATTTAAGATCAGACAGAAAACCAGTAATAACACTCGCTATTCAGGGCAAAATGTTCAAAACGGATAACCACAATTTTCTCAGCAGCTCGGTCATAATCGGTACCACTGACGGGTCAAAGATCATACACTTGTACTGTGTTGCATGTCGTCTTTTACAATTGAGTGGTTTAAGCGAGGCGACAGGACTGGTCGGGAGGAGAAAAGTGTCTGTTACCTAACATGTCATTAAAATTTTGAGAAAGTGTATTTGTAAACAAAACTGCCAAAACATGTTTCGTCATGATCTTTTTGTGATCCTGATGCTCTGAAGGTAGTCGCTCATCATGTTTCAAAAACTTTCTCGACTCTGGTGTTCTGGAAGAAACGAAAATTAAAACTGTGACTCGGAGTAAAGTTTAAATTCGAGAGGGTGGAATATTAGCGCCACGTGCAAAGAAAAGAACTTATTACGAATTTTAAATCGAGTTGAAACAATATATGTTGCTAATTAAGCATTAATTTTGTAATTTGTATCGACTTTGGCTTCATTTCATTTTGTCATTTTTTTTCACAGAGCTAACACTAGTCATTCTTCAAATATGCCTGTTAATTACAAGTAAATGTTTATTGCCTGACGTTTTTCTTTCATTGTACGGATAGAAAGTTTACCTACCGCTCTTGGTCGACCTTTGCTAGCCAGTCGTATATTTTGTCTAAAGAACCCTGTTTAAATCCTTTGAATTCCCTCATTCCACGAGCTTAGCATTCACCTATTTCTTGACTTTCTTGTGACTTGTCTTCTGGTGGTATAGGGA
Source organism: Platygyra sinensis (assembly GCA_019787425.1). Classification (NCBI taxonomy): domain Eukaryota; kingdom Metazoa; phylum Cnidaria; class Anthozoa; order Scleractinia; family Merulinidae; genus Platygyra; species Platygyra sinensis. Next base: position 76,545 of record JAHPZR010010115.1, read on the forward strand.
AGAATACCGTCTAACTTCTAGTTGAGAAAATTTCATCTGTGGAAAGGGAACTCTAACACATTGCAGATCTGCAGCTTTCGTTGATAATGAAGCCATTTTGAAGTCCTAAAGAGCTTTCACATTTCCCGCCTTACTCGCGGCCGAACATTGCTGTCTTGCGGTATTTGTACTCTGGGGACTACCCTGGGAAACTTTTCTGTCGAATTCTTTGAACGATTTTCGCGAATTTCTCAATCCATGAAAATCAAGGTATAAGGGCCTCTTAAAGCTTTCAAGGACTATTTGTTCCTAATGAAACCAAAGTTTTTTTTTTCGGTTCGGGTTAGGCTGAAGCTAAATTAGGTGGGGGGTGGGGGACGGGAGGCTGGGTACTTTTAAAATTTTCAGCCTCAATAAGAAGCCAATCAAAAGACGTCACAACTGGCGCCAATATTGAAAGTCACATGACACAAATACATTGCGCGCATCCAAGATGGACGACGACGAGGTTCAGGTAGTGGAAGTCACGGTGAGTGCGCTTTTATTTATCATTTGATGTAATTCTGGCCTAATCTCTGCTACTACCTGTAAAATCCAGCGCTAGAAATCTCAAGGTAATATCAAAACTTTAATTTGAGCTTTGGAAGCGCTGCAATGGAAATTCTTTAGCAATGATGTTTGGCGGCTTTCCTCATCTTACGAAGCCCAATATTTAAATTTTTTGTTTACGATTTGAAGGAGGTGCAATATTTGAATATTTGCTTATTGTGCACTGAGCGATCATTTAAATGTTTATTTTCAAAAAGAAGAAGGTTCTTTCTACAGTTAATGAATCTACTTTTATACAGTAGAGATTCAAGCTTTGTTGTTGGGCGCGAAATTTACCGCGGCATGTGTTCACTGCGCGCGAGATCAATTTCATGTGCATTTCGTTCGTCAGTTTGTGTCCCCTGTTATGAAACAGTGTATTGTGTTTGTCTGTAAAGAACTACGTAATCCTAGTTTTGTATTTACTGCATTTAGGGTGTGTATTTATGAAAGTAAAGAAGCTTTGATATGCATAACATTTGACATTTGACACCGGAAGCTCGACGCTGTTTAGCTATTTTAAACATTGCTTCATTTTTTTTCCCGGTACACGTCCGCTATTTTTATTCATAAGAAGAGTTGTCTTGCTCCTCCATACACCAGAAATGCTGAGAATGAAAAAAGAAAAGTCAGCTACCTTATTTAGGAAATTATGATATTGATAGGGGGGCGGACGCTGCATGCACTCTGATTGGATCAAAACCTGTGTTTTATCAGAGTAGAAAACATAGAAATTTCGACCCATCACTGATTTATCACTATTTACCACTATTCACTGCTGAATCCTACAGTATGCCGGAGGACTAGTGTCTATAAGAACTCGGTCTCTAAATGAACCTTGCCCTTATGATTCTCGTAGCTCAGTGGATAGAGCGACCTGCCCGTGTTTGGGGAGGTCATAATTCAAATCCTATCGGACTCAGATTTTTTCTAGGTCCCCATACTCGTGTTACATTACAGGTATTTTACCACATACTCTACATGTTTATCATAAAGCAAATAAAGAAGCATACCCCTGTATCCAAAAACATTCAATAACAAAAAAATTCGCGACAAAAAACACAGCACTACCGGTAGTTTAAACGCAGAGATTCTGAAATAGACAAGCTGTCAGGGTGATCTTTCAGAAAATCATAATGTCTAAGCCTAGACAGTTACACATTGTGGTTTTGCTGTTAGTATCATTTTGAATGAAGTGTCATTTTTTCCTCCCCCTCTGATGTGTGTTACCATGCAACATGTATGTCACCTATTACTGATGTTACCATGTTTTTTAGTGGCTTGGAAGTAGAATTATCTCACTCAAAGAGAGTCGAAAAAGGAAGAGTTTATCTGATAAAAACTACTTGATACCACGCAGTGATGAGAGTATTCTTAAAAGAGCAGCATCAGCTTAAAGCGAAGGGTATGTTTTCTGATCATGTTCAAACCCTCAAAATAGTGAGAGAGTCGCTTTTTACTTTACTGTTAACCCAGTTAATTACTTCTTGAGTCTTGGCTTTATCTTAATATTGTACATGTATGTGTACATGTACTTGGCTGATCAGCCACCGCAGACCACTGGCTAATCAGCTCTGTACATGTAATGCTTCCGCAGTAGTTTTACCAACTAATGGTGTGTGTTTCTAGTATAAATTGTAGCACGTCTGTTGTACGGGCTACTAATAAAAGTAATGCATGTAAGGTGTGTGTTTTCGTGTAGATTTGCTTGCTGTTTGGTCATTCTTGCATGGGAATGGCCGTTGAAAACCCCATGCTGCTGGTACTCAGTTACAAATTTCAAGGAATATTCCAGTGTATTTAGTGAGCTAACTGAGCAAACTGAAAGTAAAAGGATAATTTTTATGAGTGGACTGCTGTAAAGTGTAAGACTTTTTTGTAAAATTTGCATGCATTCGGTAAGGACGCGGAGATGATTGAATACCAAAACTTGGTTTTGTGTAGAGGCTTTTGTGGTGAAGGTCGCATATGAAATGTCATAAATTACCACATTTGACTACTGACGTCACTGGACAGCATTATTGCCAAGTGTTTTCAGACGTCTCTCTCCCCGAGTGACCTAACAAGCGGACGAAGTGGCTGAAATACAGTCTTAAGTCTTTTCATGCCTTTTTGTGTTACTTTTTGCAGCTTGAATTTTGTGAAAAAGAAAGAGAAGAACTTTCAAAGAGGTTTAAAGAACTCAAGGAACAATTAACAGAACAACAGCAATGTGAATTAGATGTCAAGCTTGAAACATCCGAAAAACATATTCCTCTTATTTGTGTTGGGGACGGAGAAGAGGATGATGACATTGTGTTTATTTTACCAGAGGATTATTCTCCAAGAAAGAGGCAAAAACTGGACAATGAAAGGAAATCGGCGAAATTTGATAACACAGACAATCAGCCTAAGAAGGATTTAGCGATCACATTTTTCAAGCCAGGTACAAATCTACCACATGCCAGGGAGCACTGTGCCGCTTACAAGTTTGTTCAGAGTAATGTAACCATAGCAACAGTGTCATGCAACGAGAGCTATTGTGAGCAATGTTACTGCTATGTCTGTGATGCACTTGTCAAAGAGGTGAGGTGTAATAATTTCATTTGCTTTAACTTAGAGTCTGTAAAACAAAATACATGTACACTGTACTGTAGTTTCAGTTGTGTGAAGCTTTTCTTGGTTGATTCTGATATGTGCAGTAGCAGGTTTGGATACTGCAATTGCCTTTTATTGCCAAGAGGCTAATAATTAGAAATAATGATAAAGTCATTTGGAATTTTGAAGATTCAAGAGGGAATTTTTATTGAAGTTAGGCTATTTACAAATAATATTATACTAGATGGCTTGCAGCTGGTTTTTTTTTTGTCTAAGAGTCACTTAGAGCCTGGGTGTTCAGCAATCACAAATGCAAAAGAACAGTGTGGCAGTGGCCAAGTAAGGAAGAGGGCGAGGCAAGACAAGAATGGTATGGCCCAGTAGGAAAGGAGGCACTTACCACACCCTTGTCTTGTCCCATTCCCCTTTAGGCTAAAGCGTCTTGCCTCATTACTGCTATTGAATGTTGAGAGAAAAATTGACTCGTCAGCAGTTTACAGAAATTCAGAACAGACACATAACCACATGCACATACAAAAGTGTATAATTGTACAATCTTACCACCGTTTTCGTTGATACGCGACTTTGGAAAACAAAACACCCACGGAAACATTTCCAAAATTTCCGTCAATCATACATGTTATCAACAGATCGGATCGAAATCTACCAATCACAGCCCACTAGCATGACGTAAGGAAGGTCTGAAGGTCACACTAGTGGCTGTGATTGGTGGATTTCGATCCGATCTGTCGATAACGCACAAGACTGACAGAAATTTTGGAAACGTTTCCGCAGGTGTTTTGTTTTCGAAAGGCGTGTATCAACGAAAACTGTGGCAAGACTTCAACCTTAACAAGTGAGCACTCTGATATTCACAGAATGTGTGAAAAGATACAGGTACCTGTAACTCTGTAATAAGACTACTGGATTAGTCAATCACAATTTCATGTACAAAGGTAATCAGCAACAGCTAAATATACAATGTACATAACTACACATTTGGAGCTTTTAAATGTAACTGTGTTAACATAATTACAGTATGTTCTTTAATCCGGAAATGTATAATTTTGTTTTCCTTTCAAGTGTGATTCCTGGAAGACAGGCACCAATCCCCACTGCAATGCATATTCTAAGAATGCTTTTTGGGAAAAGCAACGGAAAGCAGCAAAGAGAAAAACGGTACTTGACAATGCAATTCCTTTTATAACGTCATTAAGCAATGTATGGCTAAGTGCTATCTTAAATGTGGCCTGTAAAAAAATGTGATTGATGGGACAACCAAGCAGTGTAAAAACTGTCATGAACATAACTTTTTGGCACATACAAAGTCATGTAGAAAGAGGGAGGTGAATAGGGGTATGTAAATCTGCCGATCGGCTAAAACTAATGCCATTTGCTGAATCCATCGTTCCGCTAAAAAAATTAACTTAACCCGAATCCGTAAATTGTTTGCCGTGTTAGATGATACACAGATACAAAGCGACTTCAGTTGTTGGAGTTACTTTTGACCAAAAGATCTGAAAGAGGGTCCATGCAGGTACAGCTGTAGAAGGCAACTTTCATCACAGCCATCACAGACCTGTCATGCTTTCTAGTCATTTTCTCCACTGCGTGACATCTGGCACTGAAAAGAGAGAAAGGGAGATTTCCGGGGGAACGTTGAGATCCAAGATCTGAACTTCCTAACAAACAAAATCCAAAATCCGGGTCCAAATACTGGATAAAACTGTGATCTGTTAAAATTTCGCTCCCAATCCAGAATCCGGGCTAAGATATTTGCCAAAACCACCGATCCGTAGACCTATTCAACCCCCTCTAGAAGTTTGTGCAACATTAAGTAATAACTTTTAGAAATTACAACATTGTACATCATAACCTTTCAGAAATTGTTAGATGCTAAAAACTGTGTTTCCAGGGTTGTAGAAGGATGTACATGTGGCTAGCCATGTTGAGTTAGTGACTTCACAAGCTGCATGTACAGTAGCAGTATTCACATTTTAACAGCAACAGTGCAGGCATTCCAAATTATTTGAGACATGCATCTAAGAGAGAAAAAAATAATGTTATTTTATATTTTACAGAATCTGTTTTTATGCTTACATGTCTAGAACCACTAATAGTAATAGCTAAGTTTTCTAAGTTATTCCTGTGGAGAAACTCGATTAGCTTCTTTGATTTTTGTATAAAGCATTTTCAGAATTGCAATTTTTTTAATTTTTGGACCAATGTCACTAAAAAGCCCTCTTTAGGCGGTGTCATTAGACTCATTTAGACACATTTTTTCAGACTTTCAAATGCTTATGTACAACTACATTTTACATGTATATTTTATATAGAAACAAAGAAATTTGGTTATAATATGTGTACTAATTTTCTTTTAACCTTACTTTAGTTCTTGTTATACATAATTATAAGCAATGTTTGATTCCTTTGTAGAGTGCAGTTCAAGACTCTTTGCTGAAGTGTCTGCCTGCAGATGAGCAATCTGAGTCATTGGTAGCAGCAGGTATCGACATTAACGTCCTTTGCTTTCATTTGAAACTGGTCTGAAAATTTGTTGTCTATTGGATAATTTAATTACTTATCTTGATGTGGTTTTCATTTGAGTGTCGTAAAATCAACAAAGTAATTGCATGAGTACTTTTGAAACTCAAATGAAAACTGCTTCAAGGTACATGTACATGTAACATGCGTAAACACCAAGACAGATTGTACCAAGATTTACCACAGTTATTTTAAATTGTTTACATGTACTGTACATGTGCGGTTTATATAGATCTGTAGAGTGTGGGGTTTTCAATTAAAATCAGTTTTCTTGCTTGTTTTCTGGGCTTTCTCACTAGCCTCCCCTCCTCCCTACAAAAAATTCTAACTGCATATAATGTAGCATGATTGATCAATTCACAAAAAAGGAAAGAAACCTTAAATGACTTTGATCGTTTGAATTTGATTAGTAATGGGTATTTCAATGTTATTTCTTTGTGTTTAGCTGCAAAAGCTACGGAGCTCTTGGAAACTTTGAAAGACAAACTTAATGACTCTTCAAGTAACTTCAGCTCTCGACCATCCAGCCCTTCCTGTGATTGCGAGTGCCATTATGATAGCTGTGGTGGCAGTTCAGATGGGGAAGGATGTGACGGATGTTATGAATATCATGAAGACTCTTATGGTTATGGCAGGAGCTGGGATATGTTTGGTGGCTGGGGGAGGTATGTACATTGAACTATAGTCTCTGACACACTCTGACACTTGTCTCCACTTAGGCTCTGTCCATGCTATGGTGGAGAGATTTGACTGGAGGTCCTGAAGCTCATAGTGCTGTTTACATGTATGTGTTGGAGTTTAATATAGAGGTTTCTTGGATGCATTAGCTATCCAGTGCAGAATTAATTGCTGGTGAGATAAGTTTGGCATTTGGTCATGCAAAGGAAGTTTGTCTGTCACACTGATTGTTGAGTGGTGTCCCTCCTCCCCCCTTATGCTTTATAACATGCATTTATTGCTTGTGATTGTTGGGGTATATTACCAGGAACTGCAACATATTAATTTGTGGTTACTTGACAGATATGACAGATTAGGCTTCGATCTAAGTGGAAATGTCTCCATTACTGTAAGCAAAGCTAAAGAGTATTTAGCTGACAATCAGCCAGGTCCAGCAGCTCTTGTACTTGATGCCTTAACAGTGGTGCTTTTACCTGCTGACAATGAAAGGTACACTTACATGTATGATGAATTTATTATTGGGGAATGCCATATTATTGTCAGTGTCATTTTTTCACGACTGTGTTCGCATAAATTTTTTGAAAGTTTTGGGAACATACTGTAGCATGCAAATGTCAAACAGTTATTGTAACTACAGCTGTATGTGCACAGTGGTGTTAAATTTATATACCTGGTAAATTATCATGGTATCTTCCAGGCCTATTCATCACACCCACTAATAATATAACACTAATATACATGTAGTTGTAACAATACTAAATTTTTTAGATAAGCTTATAGTAAATTTTAATGATATGCATGTTCTTGATTATGCTGTTATTACATGTTGTGTATGGAGCTTCATTACTCTTTTACAGATTATTCTTATGGCTTCTTTATATTTATAATTATATGTTTAAGTACACCACTGAGTTGTATTATATAAAAGTAAATAAGAAAATAAATATTAAATAACTGCCATCTGGGTAAGAGACTTCCACAACACATAGAAATCAATTTAATATGCATGACCACCCACATACATGCAATAATGATAGAACTTAGAGCTTGTACTGTACTTTTTGTCACACTGTGTGGCTGTATAGGTGTGCACAATATATATAGTTAACGCCCAAGTCGCTATTGGAGGGTAGGTGCCCAAGAAACCCGGGGGCTGCAACCGCAATCACAACCCCAAGGCACTAGAACACCCGACTGGCCTGCCCGACCCGCAACCAAGCCACGAGCCCCCCGCGCCAAGCCCCCTCAGGCACCCGTCACACTCGAGCTAGATGGCTCAGTGGAGAGAAAATTATTTTTTAGGGGGAAGGGGGGAGAGGGACGGAACACCGAGAACCGCTAAA
>JAHPZR010010117.1:0-7500 GCA_019787425.1 Platygyra sinensis
GGGGGGGGGGGGGAAGAGAGGGGGGTCTGAACAAGTGTAGATGAATTCGCGCCTGACTGTTTGCTTGGCGCGTGTGAAAAAGCACCCAAATGTAAATTTGTCCCAAGACTTTTGTCCATGATTGTAGGCGCTGTAGCCAAGTGTCAATTCTTTTGAAATTGTTGCAAGGTTTTTCGAGGCAGTTGGTCGATAGTTTGTAAAAGTCGTCGTTTCTTTTAGAGGTTTCGTCTCTCGGTCTTTACACAGTCCCTCTGATCTGCGGTCTCTTAGCTCTCTCAGCATCTCTCACGAGCGAAATAGCTTTCCCGGGCTGACGTCACAGACTAACTCAGACCATTCCCCTCTTAACTCGGAAGTTAACACAGTGGCAAGTATTTTTCGAATTTCGAAAATTCACAAAAAATCGAGGAAATTCCACGACTATAATTTTTTCACCAAAGTGGTCAGAATAAAAAGAACTATTTTGACGGCTAAGAAAAACAACAGACCTTATGCGCGATCATCTCACAAGCTTAAAAATTGCCACCAAGACTCGTTGTTTGCGGACATTTTTCTCAAACTTTCGTTGTCTTCGTAATTGTTTCACGTGGGTATTCTTTTCATCTTTGCTGCCTTGGGAATTAGCGTCGTGATAACATTTACAGTTGAATTATCAAACCGAGAAGCTTGGTGGTGACTTTTTCTAGATGGATGTTATCACGAATAAGACTATTAGGGATTAGGGGCACTTTAAGATGACAGTCAACATGAATGGCAAGGTACATAATACTGTCATGTTGATTTACTGGATTACTACTAATTGCTTTCGCAAATTTGTTCGAAACAAAAAAATCTTACATCACAAAAGCATTAACGTCCAAATGACTGATTAGTCTGGCATACATGACCAAAATTTCATTGTCCTTGAACTCCAATAAAGCTGCCCCGACGTCATGTGAAAACGTTATGTTGGCTTTCATACTAGAATTATGTTGTGCTTGATCCAGTGTAAGTCAATCTAATTTATCAAATCAGTGACCTCACGATGAATTTCTTTTATTTGTTCAAAGTTCTACAGGCTAACTTCTTTAAAGTACGAAAACCCTTCATTATCTTGTTTCATCATAAGTGAAGTGTTTAACTGAGAGTCGGTGCAACGTATGTTTCTTCCGGGCTTAGAACAAAGGATATGTGCTATAACAAGCAGACCGTTAATTAATGTTCGTACAACCTTTGCTGCTTTGCCGTTTTAACATGACATTGTAAGTTAAGAAATTACGATTATTACATGAACCTATAACTTGGCTGGCTTGATTTTTTTCAGCTCTTGTTGCGTCGTCATTTGCGACCTAGAGGGCGAAAAACATCAAGAAGTTAGATAAAAATAAAGGCCCTTATCAAGGCCCAAACGTTTTTTCCTTTTTTCTCACGACATTGAAACTAGGATAACATTAATTCCTATTCTTGGTATAAGTAAGACCTTTAGAAGCTAGACGAAAACTGATATGTAGTGGACATCACGCCTGACTAGAAACGGGGAGACGAGGGTTCGAATCCTGCTCGGGACATGTCTGACATGTAATTTTTTCTTTTGTTTCAGAGACGTGTGTCGAAAGCCATTAGTAAGTTATTTACATCTTTCTTTCAGTGTTTGCAAGTGCTTTCTTGGCTCTGGAAAATGTCTATCTGTCACGTAACCCAAATTTATTTTGCGATTTAGCCACGAATGTCTCGAAAGAAATCTGTCCCTGTGGATTGACTGCGTTCTATCTCTACAAGTTACCCACGTATCCAAACGTGGTTGACCCGATGGCGTAGTGGATAACGGGGAGACGCGGGCTTATGTTACATCTTTCTTTAAGTAAAAACAAATTGTGAACAAGCTTATAACCAGATTTTGTTAGCAACACGAGAATAAGGAGGTAATCAGTCTTTTAGGAGTAAGAAGACTAAGAAAATGATGTAAGGCATTGATATTTAACTGCAACGTGGCTACCGTCCGTTAAAAGTAATTAAAACATTGCATTGGGAAAATGATTTATTCAGCAGCCTTGTCAAACTTCTCTCAAGGTTGTTATCTTATCATATAGTAGTGCTATATTTCCTCTCTAGGAAACTTTCTTTAAAATCTTAAAAATAGGAAAACTGAACTACTTGCCAGTCGAGATAGGACTGCTGAAGCCCTCATCTTCATCCGAGCCTCCCTGGCTACCACCAGGCCCTGCTACAACCCTCCACCACTGCCATCGTCATCGCCACCATTGCTAACCTCCGCCACAAGCTAAGCACTACCAACCAAAAAGATTCAATGAAAAACTGTGTATTTGCCGAAGGGACCTTGCAATGTTTATAATGACCCGTAATGGCAGCCTCCTTCAGTTTAAAAAGACGGTGATTGAACGACAATTTTCAACCGAGATTTTCACCTTTTCTAAACTGCATTATTTCCATCGATCAGTCTTGTTCCAGTCCGCGGTTTTTATCAAACCTGTTACCGCAGACATCGGTGAATTATTGTTCTAAGACTGATCAGTAAAACTAATTTCAATGTTCAGATATTCTCGGCCAAAAAGCAGAACTTAAAAGTACAGTCAACCTTACCTTCCTGACACGGAATGAATACCAACACGATAGCAATGATTAGCGAAAGTCTCATGGTGAACATGCTTCACTTTCTAGCTTGCAAAACAACTGCACGAAAATGAACCGCGGACTGTGGAACAGAGCGCACCTGATATTGAGTATTTAATGGGCTTAGTTAGTTATATTGACTTGTCCGACATTTGCGCTACAAATCTGACGCAGCATTAAGATGACGTGAATTTAGCTGATTGATAATAAATATCCATTTGTTTTTGTATTAATTTTATCGTCCAACACATAATGTTTATTTTCGAAACAGCTGCGAGGCGCTTTATTATTTTCAAACAAAGAGTCATTTTGTAATTTACTTCTGATACTCATTTAATTCTAAGAAATACAGAGGCGTGAGTAAACCGTGATAAGATCATGACAAGATCAAGGTAGACGTCCCTTAATCTTTCTTGGTATGATTCAGAGAATCGTACCTGTTTGCAAGAGCGTCAAAATTATGTCTTTTTTGCTCCTGCATTGTGTTTCTAACAAACACATTAAGTCGAGTGGTACTTACGCGAAAGACTGTCAGTTGCTATGAAAACAACAGAAACAGGAAAAGTGTCTTCTGTCAGCGAGAAAGATGAGCAAGAGAGAAAGATGAACTAACGAGTGCATGGTTACCCGAACAGGCAAGACAAGAAGACCACTTTATTCTGTATTGTTTTTGTTTTAATTATATATAATAACTCCTTAATTGACCAAGGTTTTTTTCGCTCAAGATAGTCTGGATGTCTTTTTTTAGTGTTTGTGGACCTCACGCCGTCTCTGTCAATAACGGCGCGGGAAAAGGAGGAACTTGGCTAATGCAAGGCAGTCATATAAACCTCACGCTTGGTTAATCACCGTTAAGTAAAATCCCAAGCAACATAGACTCTTTCTCGCTCGGTCAATAAATACGCAAAAAGAAGGAACTTGGCCAATATCCAGCCATATTGACCTCACACTTGGTTAATGACCGTCAAGTAAAATCCCAAACAACATACACGCTTCCTCGTTCGGTCGATAAACACGCAAAATGAAGGAACTTGGCCAGTCTCCAGCCATATTAACCTCAACCTTGATCAATAACCGATATTTAAAATTCCAAATTAACTTAAACAAACAGAAATTCGATACCTTTTTGGATAACTGCGGAAATGTCTTCAAACAAGTAGTAACAAGTAGTAGTAAGCAGCTGGGTAATCAATTGGGAGCGAAATTCTTAGATCTTTACGATATTTCACCCAATAAGAATCTAGAGCATAACTATGACATGGTCATTAAAGAAATGTGTGAAAGTATCAATGCTGAAATTGACAAAACTTACAATTGAACCCAACTAGACCTACAGGAGTATTCCTGAGGGGTATATTGAAAGTGGAATTTCATTTTGTAAGGCTTATATGACATAAGGTTGAAGTACTTTGTTTATTTCCCCCTTGTTACGTGTTGCTATTAACATTCACATACAAATCGCAATTCCGGGACTCGTCGAATTTTTTTTTTCCTTCTTTTGTTGAAGCCAGCTTTTTCTTTTCCTGTTCAACCCCTTTTTGGTGAAGACCATCCACAAGTATTTACATCAAACTTTTTTCACGTTTAGAACAGCGATTGTGCACTTGACGTCTTGTTGATAGATACGAGAAGCAGAAAGAAGAAAGAAAAGCCGTTTCTCTTTTCGATAACGATTCAGAAAAAATGCTCAATCAGTCTCAATCGGCAGTAGAGCTAGACTAAACTAGACATAAAATTGACCCCATTGCTTTGTCTTGAATTTAGCAGCCCCAATAAGCAAAATGTTTATGAGATTAATTTATTTAAAACATTCAACATTTCTCAGTCTTAAAATATTGTTGACACATATTGATGTCAGGAATGAAACATCAAAATATCACTTCTTAAAGTCAATTAAGCTTAAAATAAACACACAACCTACTTCCGACCCGAATTTTCAGTCCATTTCAGGGCACAGCAGCGAGCAAAGTATAGCTCACTACAGCTCGGCAACCAACTGTACCGTTGCTATCATACTGATTTGAGAATCACCAACAACAGAGGACACAAATTTCCACCATGGCTATCGCTTCTTTCACTCAAAACTCGAATCGGATGCATGGCCGCCGATGTTGACCGCAACCGTAAGCTTTCCGAACCAAGAGACTATGAGCGTGAGAGAACCCATCCCCCATACATGGGCCTCTTCCAATGGCAATCTTTTTCAATCTAATTTTAGCGCATGGTCAAGCCGCGAGGCTATTTTAGGAAAGGCACCTAATTGGCCAATTTAAATGACGCAATAACATTAAGGTTTAGCTTGTCAGCAGCTAGAGCGCCTATAATTGTGAATCAGTCATGCAGAGAAATGACCCAAGGGAATGACAAGACTGATTTCCGAAGGAAAAATCAGGATAAACACATAGAAGCTAAGATAATTTTCCTGCCCAGCACTTTCAAAATGCTTTCCAGATAAGTCTCTTTCAGGGTCTCTCTCGATCCTAACGATATTTTAGTTCCAGAGAATCTCTTTTCTCGTCGCGGACATCCAAACTCTGGTAAACATTACACAGCAATTTCGAAATAAAATTTGCAAACATTTGCACCGGGATTTTTGGACCGAAAGTTCTAACAAACGGAAAACAAGTATTCAGCTGGCCTGCGCTTTGAATAACCTTTCGTCCCCTACTTGATATGCTTTGGCTCTCGCCCAGTGGTCATAGTACCCCTTCTGAGTACGTTGTGACACCTTCAGAGTTTTACTAGCAGTCTGGAAAGCCTGCATCAGCCTTGACTTGAGCTCGGTAGCGTAATCAGAATGAAGCACGTGTGAGGGGAAGGCGGGAGTCTGGCTGAAGCAAATCACCAGACGAACGCAGATCTCTACCAAACCGTACGAAATTGGGAGTAAACCCAGTACTACTGTGAACAGAGGTGTTGTAGACCAGACATATGGATGAGATGTTGCCTCGAATATGTTGCCGAATCATTCGAGGCAAGATATGGCGGTCTGCGGCCTCCTCCTACATCAAGGAAGCACAGAAAGCCGCAAAACTCTAGAACAAAAATTTATTTTTCAAATCGGCACTCTTAGTCGTCACGGTATCAACGAACGCTTTTCATTCAACTAATTTATTCTGTTGCTTTTCACGTTGCCAGGCACCAACCAATAGCGTAGCTCCATATTTCTCTCTATAAACTACACACAACCCACAATTCCTCGAATCGCTCCGACGAAGGGCAGCGCTCGAAACGTCAGCTTTTGAATCTCTTTACGGTGGCCAATTTACATTATCAACTCAGTTGATAAAACCAAATTATCCTAAAATTAACTTTGACAGCGTGACGTGAAGCTTAAAGAGATTTAAAAAGATTACCGTAGAATTCCGAAAGTAACGGCCCCCCGAAAGTAACGTTAATTTTTTGCTCTCCTATTAAATCCCGAAAGTATCGGTTCCCCCGAAAGTAACGGCATTTTAAAAAAATTACCCCAAAACGGTAACAAAACACGGTTGTGACTGTTGTATTTGATGTTCCCTTCAAGCATTACTTTCCGTCGGCTTACAAAGCGATCTTAAGAAGTACCGTGACATATTCAACTGGAAGAGAGAAATACAAATAATATCTCTTCTTTGGGAAGTAACTAAAACAAGAAAAACGCCAACGTTTGTCATGAAACCGCGATTATCTTTCAATGGATACAGATAAGAAAACTAGAACCTGTAAAAATTCTCAGATTATCTTGGAGCACATGCACATGCTTGACTAAAGAACGTTCAAAGAATCGGTTTGTGCATGATTTAAAGCTGATTTCCAGTCCGTACTGCGCAGTCTAAGCGGTCTAATGTTTGTGAGGCTCACAAACATTAGAGGCAAATCGATGTTATTCGTTACGAACTGCTTACCTTATCTTCGAGGCGCATAGTTTCCTTGAGTTTTACAGCTTTGAAGTTTTTTCATCAAGTGATATCGGAAAGAATGAAGCATAAAGCTTCGCATCGGAAAATGGCGGTTGACATGAAACTTTGAATTTACTTCATGTAAGTAGATGCGAAATGCTACATTTTGTGACGTCTTACATGAAACAAAACAGAATTCGTAAACAAACTCTCGAGAGTGCGCAGAACGGACTGGAAATCATCTTTAATCTGTGAGTGAAACTTATGAACGCTGCAATACTTTATTGAAATTATTTGTAAGTGAAGAGTCAAATGTACTGTACAGTTTTAGTAATCGTGTATGTATAGCGTGCCGCTTAAGGTAGTCTGTTTTGTTTACTGTTTGTTCATCTGGTTACATTACATTTTAGGAACATACCTAAATGGAATGACTTTTAAATTTCATAATACGCGCCCTCTTTGTCTGAGACCGTTCGAGTTACAAACGTTTTTTACCTGTCCGAAAATAACGGCTACCCTAAAGTAACGGCTAGCCGAAAGTAGCGGCCCCTTTTGCCCGCAAAATTCGAAAGTAACGGGGGCCGTTGCTTTCGGAATTCTACGGTATCATAGGGCACGGGGATGTGTTCTCTCACCCTCATAGTCTCTTGTCCGAGCGTAGTTATCAACTCCTGCAATATTCAAGACAACATCCAGATTTTTCGGCTCACTGGGCTACTTTGATGGTAAAAACTTGACATTTGACTTGACATTTTCAGCATTCTGTGTAGCATTTGCAGATTTCGCAGTTCAATTCTATTCCACGAGAGGCGACGCTTTACAGTGACTTGATTTCACTGAACCAATTAAAATTTTTTGCTACCTATAGCAACCAATGAGCTTGCTTCATTTCGTATAGACAATAATTTAGGTAAAATTGCTGTTTTCGTGTTAATACATTTGCCATTTTGAGCAAAGGCAGGCTTTCGAGTCATGTTGAAGGATTTTCAGATAAAAGGCTTTTTCTGTAAAA
>JAHPZR010010118.1:7500-15000 GCA_019787425.1 Platygyra sinensis
CTGTAAAGTAGTACAAGAGGTTCATTTGTAGAATACACATTGTACAAGTTGTATAAGTTTCTTATGCCTATAATTTACCTCACTAGTTTTTTGTTCTACCATAACTTCAATATATAAAATGTTTGTTTAGTAAGGGCAGATGCACTTCAGTTTCAATCTAATTTATTTTACGTTTTTGGCAATGAAAATGATGCATTGTCATTTAAGTTGGATTGATACATTTATCATCTTAAATTGTGGAAAATGCACCCATGACACTTCAAATTTTCAAATTTTCTGGGGGGGAATGCCACCAGTGCAATGAGACCTTCGGTCTTTGGCCCCATATTTCTTAGCCTCACAGAATCCTGGCTAAAAGCCTGACTCTTTTTCAAGGCAAACGAAATGAAGATATCACCTTAATCCAGCCATCAGTCTGAACTTACCTACGTGATCCTAAAAAGCGAACTGTCCTACATGTAGTCTCATCAGCCTTAAGTAAAGCTTCAGTGATCCTGCAATCAGCAAAAACAGGATTGTGTGTAAGCAAGTACTACATGTACAATCTTAGAAAATACAAGAAAGCACAAGCACGACTTTAACACAACTGATAGCTTAAAAATAGAAGTACCGTAGCCAGGGCATATTAAAAATATATAAAAACGTTCACTGGCTATATAGAGTTAAAAACTATCAGCTTTTCGGCTGTCAGGCCACAGCCTTCAACGGATAAAAATTGAAAAAATGACAACTACATTATATACATAAATAGGTGGGACTATAAAGAGAATATATTAAAATGGGAAGAGAACATATATATGTCTCAATAAACTAATTGCTCTCTTTTAAAAGAATAGAGTATTGATTAGGGGGCAATAGTGAACAATAGCTCCCATATTTGGCTGTCGGTAACCTGTCGGCCAACAGGTTACCGACACATTACCGACAGTCGGCCGACACTGTTTAGTAGAGCACAAATCGACTGAAAAAGAGTAAAATAAACGGAGTCAAAAACTTTTCCGGTTGAAAAAAGTAAATAGAAATCTGTCTATCGTACCGGATCCAGTAACATTCCTACCTATCTCCTTGATCCTCTTTAAACTGTAAAATAGGCTTTTTTACTCCATCTCCTGACTGTACATACCAACTGTTGGCCAACAGTCGGCCGACTGTCCGCTGACAGTCGGCCGACAGTATATTTTGGGAACTATTCTTCACTCATTACCGATTAGGGAGTGGCCTTGAATTGTTATCCGCATGATTTATCGAAGCCAGTGTGCCATGATTCTAGTGTCTTGCGGATACGGAAGAACCTTTGTCAATTACTTGGGAATTTTTAAAATCATTAGAGTGATTTGAAGACCCAAGTGTGTTTAGCGATGTTGGAACCTCTTGCACAAGACGTTTGGTTGAAGTTCAATCGGAGGTCAGGACATAGAGAGGGAAACTCCTGTGGTAATGTCTTGTTGACAACTCTAGTCTAGTTAGAGGCTGAGAAATTCCATTAATATAAGGGAGGACTGCATAATTAGAGAAATCAGAGGGTGTGGCCCATTTGAAAAACATACAACAAGTCCTTAGGTGTTGAGGTGGAGTTTGTACGCTGAGTAGAAGATTTCTTCTTTACAGGGCCTGGACAATCGATAAAAATTGATTATCGGAAAATCAATCGATCAATCAATGACAATAAATTTTTTATTGTTAATTAGCATTGATTGACATCGGCCAATCGATGATCAATCGATAATCACATACAGTGGTCGCGAACTTCATCAATTGCCGCTGATTGGTACTCAGTCCAGTCCCTGAACTCTCCTTTCTTCCCGCCCATATAGAGGCTGAACCAGGGCGGCGAAAGAAGAGTCCAGGATAACTTGCATGCGCATGCTCAGAACGAACCAATCAAAACTCACTAGGTCCCAACCACGCTGCTGTGTCGCGCCAAGTGTCGCGCAATGCCTTTTTCAGCTTGCGCTCTGAAAGAAACATTTCTTTGACGTTGATATTGTCGTAAAAACATAATAACGTAAATATCAAAATATGGTTTATCGTGGTCTGTACTCTTATCGAAATGAGTATGCGTCATTACTCTTTTCTCAGACATTTTTTTACGTATTGTTTCTGTATGTTGAGCGATTTTGCAAAAGTTTATGAAAAGAAAGTCTGACGCGTACAAGTAGCTCATTGCATAATCAGGGTTGCCACTCATTAGAACCCAAAAAATTCCCTGACTTTTCCCTGACTTTTCACTGACCTCAAAACAATTTTCACTGACCTTGCATTAGGCGAAGTATGGAATAAGCGATGAAAACAGTGTTTGACAGACTACACCACGTTCCACCACGTTTTGATAAATGGCCGAAGGAAAACACTGGTTCCCAAGCTTCTTCGGATTTCTCTTCCTTATTTGGAAGAAGGCATTCACAACGAAAGC
The DNA here is from genome assembly GCA_019787425.1 of Platygyra sinensis. Lineage (NCBI taxonomy): Eukaryota > Metazoa > Cnidaria > Anthozoa > Scleractinia > Merulinidae > Platygyra > Platygyra sinensis. Next base: position 9,914 of record JAHPZR010010118.1, read on the forward strand.
CACTGACCGAAAAACCCGGCATTTGAACGCATAACTCGATCGACTACAACTTCTTTTTTTCCGAATGAAAATGTCTTCATAAACTTCACAAAACCTGAAAACAAAATTCCCTGACTTTTCACTGACTTTGACAAGAACTGAGATTTTCCCTGACCTTTTGCAAAATTCCCTGACTTTTCCCTGACCTTGAAAAATTTTTGATTTTCCCTGACTTTTCCCTGACCATGGCAACCCTGATAATGCAGCGTGTGCACTTTCAAGTCCGAGTCGGTGTTTCAATCGTTAACAAGTCTTGTCAAAGATTTCTTTCGGTATCTTTGATATTTGTGATAAAAATCAAATCAAATGTGGTTTAGCGTGGCACTGGTGAAAATTCCGCTGATAATTTGGGATAATTGACACGTTTTTATCAATCTGAATTCAGAAATTGTTGCTTGTATATTATCATTCAGAAAATCGCGTCACAAGCTAAGTAATAATAATAATAATAATAATTATAATGCGCACATTCCATATAAGGATCAAATGCGCATGACAAGATTAAAAACAGAATAAAAGGTTAAGGTTAAGTCTGGAAAGTCTGGAAAAATACTACCAAATATGGTTCTTCCCCCGATTTGGGGGAAAAAATGGCGTTGTCAGGTTTTCACCCTCCACAAAAGCCAACATCTCCTATTCCAAAAATAGTATAATTATTGTAATTCTTTCATTTAATATTAAGGGTTTGACAACAGTTTTTGTTGCCAGTTGTCATGGTTGGTATGCATGGCTCCTACAGATAGCAATGTCGACACAAGTGCATTACAAGAGATTTAGTATCACTTACATTCTTTCAATTATATTTGTTGTTTTATGCTGATAAGCTTTTCTAAACAAACGTTCTCGTGCCTGAAACATTTCATAGAGGTTGTCAACTTCTTTATCTTGCACACAGATTTGTAGCATTCCATCAAAGTCAAGTACCCTTATAAATTTCATGTAACGCCTAGGGAAACAACAAAAAAAATTATCATTTCTGATCAATGTTATGAAAGAGAAAGTCATCTGTTACAGTAATATTATCTATGGCTGAAAAACTGCTGTCAAGGTGACACCAAAAAATACTTGGTAACATTGCTTGCTTGTAAAAGAATATTTGTACATACTCATGATTAAAACTGTTGCTGATTCCAAGATGATGGCAGTCACGAGAAAAGTAGTCAAATTTGTCCACATCTATTCCTGTTCTTTGTTTGCTACAATCTGGAAAACAACAACTTGAAATTATAAACAAATCTTACTTCTGCAGATTCAACAAATATCTCTCATGAAAGTAGAAAATGTAAATGAAAAAAAAAAAACCATCCTACTACATTCACAAAGCAGTCAAAAGGAATGCTATGCATTACATTAAAGCGAGCATAATTCCATTCTTTTTTGCCAAAAATAAAATACATGTACATGACTGTAATGCTTTTGAGGCTTGCATTACTTGCCAAAAAAGTTTGGACATAAAAATGTCTGATGTTTTATTTCAACCATTTAATTCTTAGATACTTGTTATCTCATTTTAGAAAATTTCAGACAAACAATCAGGAATTACCAAAAGTAAATTAACACCAACAAAACACACATCTGTGAAAATGATAGAATCACTGCACCCTCATTGTCAGGTTTTACAGATACACTGACAAGAAAATAACACAAATGCAATTAAGCCTTACACAATGTACATGTATGTATCAAGCAGTACAAGTAAAGTTCCTTCCATTAAAACTAATAGTCAAAAGTGAACTAAGAGTCTTGGTCAGCTACTTAAAAATTTTAGGTGGTACTGTTAATAGTTTGGATGCTGTAAATCATTTTGGATGCTTAAAACATTTGAAACGGTTTTGTTTTTGCACTCTCGTGTCCGAAATTAAAATCATCTGAGATTCTTTGCAAGTAATGTAAGGCATGCTTAATTCCTACTGCAGCTTTTTTTCCCAAATAGCAGCCAGTAATCAACCTTATCATGTTGATAAGGGAAAATGTGAAATTTGTATCAATCCGTTTTCCTTGGAGTAAAGGAAACAAAACCAAAAACAAAGTAATCTGTTCACCTCATACAAGAAGCTTTTCTCAAATTCTCTTCCTGTATAAGACCATGCCTGCAAGGCAATGCAAGTTTATTATTAATAAATGAGCAGAAATAATCATCTCTGCTAGTAAACATCCTTAACCTAGTGAAATACATAGTACATGGATGTTAACATATCGATATACTCCAAAATTGACCATATTTTTTTAAAAAAATGTTTCTCACTCTTTTAGATGGACCTTATTGTGATCTTTCATTTAAACAAAATTCTTTGTTATACCTCCCAACTCAAATATGTTTCCTGATTGGAGGAGAACGTGTCCACGTGCCATTGGTCAAAACTCAATGATGCCGTAGGGCGAACAAAACTCAGTGACGCCCTAGGGACTTTGGACTCGCACGTGATCAAGTTGTGCACCTTGAAAACGCGGGAAATTTGTGTACCAGTCGGCCTGATGTTGAAAAGCCATTGAAGTAGGACAACGTTTCTCATTAGAGACGGCATTCATTATTCAAGAAAAGGGATTTATAGTCGCAAAAACATATCGTGCAGATTAACAAAAGGGAAAATATGAACGTTTTGTTCTCCAAGCTTTTGGTTTGGCGCCAAAAATGGGTTGCCCACGTTCGTCAACTCGCTCGTTGATCGCCGTCGCCAGGTAGGAAACTATTTGTGTAATTTACAACAAAATATGCTGCTCCTGATCAAATCAACTCAAAATCCTCGAGTAAAGCATTAGAATACGCCAAAGCAACTTTAGTATTGTCTATATTTTTTGTTAGCTGCAAAAAAAGGACTGTTATCGTGATTTTTAGGTAGGACAGGTTGGTTTTGGCAGCCGCTCAATTTTGCGAGTGCGGCCAGTGTATGCAATGGTGTCAAGCGAATCATTTTTTTCGGAGCTTTTTCTATATTTGAGTCGGGAGGTATAACAAAACACTTAATGACTGGCCCCTCGGGAAACAGCGAATTTTGTTTCCCCTCGACCTCGACATTGAGGGTCTCGGGGAAACAAAATTCACTTTTTCCCTTGTGGCCAGTCATTAAGTACTTAATGAAAAGAGATTGATTGTATTAAACCAGAGTTACAAAAAAAGATGTTTCTTTGCATTTATTACCTCTAATAGATAGCTGTCAACAGGTTTCCACGAGAAGCAAACTTGCATTAAAAACTTGTATGACAGGTTGCCGTGCATGTAGGATTGTCAAACGTTTGTGTGTGGAAGTCAACAAAGCTGTTCTGAGTGTTCTCCACTTGTAGATTGTTAATATAAATTTAAATATGTTGTCAAAGAAACGGAAAAGTTTGTGTCCAAAGTCCGAAGAAAGTTCAACAGTAACCACAAAGGAAAAGTCGGGGGAAAAAAGGTTTCAAAAACATTCGATCAGAATCAGGCTGTCTAAGCATTACTTCCTTGGCACTTTTGCCATTCAAAGCTGTAAATGGTAACATCTCAACTCAGTCGGTATCTCGTGGGGTTCCTTCAGGTTGTTTACAAGTGTGCTCTTTCATTGTCTAGGGCATCTCTAAGCTAAGGTGTTTCAAAAATCGAAAGGAAGAAACACAAGCGAAAATTATTGTCTTACTAACCCCAGCACAAAAAGCGATGGAATTCAGATCTTGCAAAGGATATTTTCCACCAGAGGCAGTATCTGAGACTTCTTTGTAAATTGATACAAGCTCTACTGTGAAAGCTGGTTAAACTAAAATGAGCCCTCACTTTATCGATCAACGCATCATTATTTTCCACATATTTTGTGAACTTATCTCGATCATTACATCGGAAGAACGCCCTAAAATATATTTTCCTTCATATCTCGAAACGAAAATTTCAGCGAGTGAAGCACCCGTTTTGAGTTCGTTTCCAGCAAGATTTTCTGTTTTACCTGAAATTTGGAGGTGTTGCTTGATAATCAGGCCAAAAAAGGGTGTCTGGGAATTTTTATTTTCTGCTTCTTTCAAAAGTTATGAGTATTTTTAAATAGTGAAGAGAATCCATGTCTTATCAACTCTCAAAGTTTAACTGCATGTCAAAATAAACAAGACAAGTATTCCATATTGTCCTTTTTAGACACCCTTTCTTAGAGCAAGGTATGAAGAAGACATAGCAAAGTTGATCGTTTCCTCCCGCTCAAATTCAACCACAATTGAGCTCGAATGGTGAGCCCTGATACTTTAGGACTCTATATTGGCATAACCTTGATTTTTTTTTAATGAATATTATACCTTCATAAACTACAATTTTTAAGCTTTCAGAAAATATATACTTTACGGGGGTTTTTGTCAAATGTCAGACCGTAAAGTGGTGCCAACAAATGATGGTCATTTGGAGTATACTGATACCTTAATAATCACAAACTAGTGAGACAGTCTCAGATAGTGCGGAGTGTTATGCAGGACTGTGAGTACGTTTTGAGTCACCTGCTGCCTGTATTTAATTCATTAATATGTTGAACTAGCAAACGGGATAATTTTATTTTTTGTAACTCGAACTTGATACTTTTGTTTTCCTCGCAAAGCGGTTTGTAACATGATACCCTTGTTTTCTCAGAAACATTCAAAGGAAGATGTGCTCGCATTTTTCCTGCTGGGGAACAATGAAATAATGTTTTTAACTTATGAAAAAAATGGAAGAGGAATGATTTTGTTTCATTGAAGAGGTAAATTTTCATATTATCGTTTAAACAATTACTAAATAAATTTAATTATCAAATAGTCGCGCTGTGTCTTGGAATAGCATGTTCTTATTATGTTGCCACCGTTGGTGTTAAACAGTTTAAAATACACAATGATATCGATTAATACAACTGAGAAGTGTTTCAACTTGACCGATATTATATCCTACATCGGTAAATGAAACCCCTCAACGACTGACAAAATTTATTTACGGCTTCCGTAAGTGCCAAAGTGTCTGCAGCAATATTGAGAAGTTTCTTTTGTCACGACATTGCAATGCCGCTAACTTGGAAATGTTTGGGTGAATACATTTGCGAACTTCTTGTTCTCTTTCATAGGGGAGAATATAA
>JAHPZR010010118.1:25000-27500 GCA_019787425.1 Platygyra sinensis
TCCCGCAAAATGGCCACAATGCCCAACAAAGTGATAATAATTCACATTAAATTTTCAAATTATATACTGCTATCGCTAAAATATTGAACAAAAGTTTGTTCATCAGCGCCTAAATATCATGTGCTTAAAAACATGATTCCCTCTGTCCTTGAGTACTATGACATTTCTATTGGGCTGTCATGTGAGCATTCTAGCTAGTAAGACCATGATAAATGCATTTTTCTAGCCTATCACCTCAAGGTGTAGGGTCCACAGGACCTTTGTTTCTTATGGTTTTTTCAAGGAAACAGCATGTGGAGCTGTACAGGTCATGAATACCGGTTACGATATATTAATTACCTAGGTCATGGCATAGTCCAGCTATCTCTACGCAGAGTATGTCCTCTTTTGTAATTTTCAGTTCTTGGGCTGTCTTTCTTTCAGCTCTTTACAAGCATTCTTGACAGGTGGCAGGTCCTGAAAATACATTAACATACAAATACAGCAACTAACTCAAAATCCATGTCCAGAAATACAAAATTAAGGACAAATGCAACCAAATTGGCCTGGTTTGATTTTGACTTAAAATAAAAGATTATAATCGAAATAATCATAATCCAAGAAAGCTTTACATGATTTTATTAAAGTGATACTATGATGAAATTTTTACCCCCTTGTTTTTTTGAGTGTATCACATAGTATTCCATGAGAGAATTAAAATGCTGTGTACCGTTTGTAAATATCTGCATTAGTTCTGGAGATATTTAAGTTTGAAAAATTGGTAAAATATGCAAATGAGATGGACTAATGACGTCATGCACCACCCAGTATTATATTGAACATATAAATTGAGCTATTCTTGGCCATTTTGCAGTGCATTGAAACTTGGCAGCTTATAGTTCTACAGGAAACACACCAATGACTATAAAAAATTCCATTCCCATGGCAACTCACTCTTTCCAGGCCCACCCACTTGATTTCAAATGTTGTTGGATTTTCAGCATTTAAAATGTTAAACAAGGCCCACAAATCCAATTAACATATTTATAGGTTGCTGATCATGGATACGAAGTGCTGTTAGCAAGTTTCAATGGAACGCAAACGGGCCAGAAAAGCTGTTAATATAGAGGGGGTCGGCCAAACAGTATGTTGCCATGGGAATGGAATTTTTTATAGTCATTGGTGTGTTTCCTGTAGAACTATAAGCCTGCCAAGTTTCAATGCACTGCAAATTGGCCAAGAATAGCTCAATTTATATGTTCAATATAATACTGGGTGGGTGCATGACGTCATTAGTCATCTCATTTGCATATTTTACCAATTTTTCAAACTTAAATATCTCCAGAACTAATGCAGATATTTACAAACGGTACACAGCATTTTAATTCTCTCATGGAATACTATGTGATACACTCAAAAAAACAAGGGGTGTAAAAATTTCATCATAGTATCACTTTAATAAAATCATGTAAAGCTTTCTTGGATTATGATTATTTCGATTATAATCTTTTATTTTAAGTCAAAATCAAACCAGGCCAATTTGGTTGCATTTGTCCTTAATTTTGTATTTCTGGACATGGATTTTGAGTTAGTTGCTGTATTTGTATGTTAATGTATTTTCAGGACCTGCCACCTGTCAAGAATGCTTGTAAAGAGCTGAAAGAAAGACAGCCCAGAACTGAAAATTACAAAAGAGGACATACTCTGCGTAGAGATAGCTGGACTATGCCATGACCTAGGTAATTAATATATCGTAACCGGTATTCATGACCTGTACAGCTCCACATGCTGTTTCCTTGAAAAAACCATAAGAAACAAAGGTCCTGTGGACCCTACACCTTGAGGTGATAGGCTAGAAAAATGCATTTATCATGGTCTTACTAGCTAGAATGCTCACATGACAGCCCCAATAGAAATGTCATAGTACTCAAGGACAGAGGGAATCATGTTTTTAAGCACATGATATTTAGGCGCTGATGAACAAACTTTTGTTCAATATTTTAGCGATAGCAGTTATTAATTTGAAAATTTAATGTGAATTATTATCACTTTGTTGGGCATTGTGGCCATTTTGCGGGATTAAGGTGGCCGAAACACCATTTTCGCACGTGCTTTTGCTGATACAATTCAGCACGTGCACAAGGATTTCAAAAACCAAACATGCCGTCAATAGAGCGATCATTTTATTTACTCAACACCCACACTATCTGTGTTATTTTTCTCTATAATTGAACGCAGTGTATTGATGGCTTTAGTCTTTTATTACAAAGATATGTTAGAAAAGGTAACGATGCAAAGAACCCAGCAATTTTCAGCTTTTGTTTGTTGCCGAAAGAACCCAGTTGAATGCAACGCATGCGCAGTTGCTTGAAAAATTGAGACCGATTGTTTTAGCAGAAACATGCATGATTTCTAACAATCCAGTCGTTAGAATTTCAAGAAATTTGGCAGAAAAATAGATCAGAGACCATGTGAATGATCTATCAAAAAATCTGAATTTTGACATAGGGAATTTTTTAAT
>JAHPZR010010118.1:35000-44933 GCA_019787425.1 Platygyra sinensis
AGCAGTAAGTCCACGACGGATGCTTTGTTTTGGAAGAAGAAGCGTTTCTAGAGTCTACCGCCTGGCTCGCTTGTTCTTCAATGACTAAGTTAACAGCAGACTTACCCTTGATCTCGAACAAAAACACACCTCGGTTCTTTGAGGCATGCTGGTGACTCATCGAAGGTCAAAGGCTTAATGATGCCAAATCTCCTACCAGGCGGGTACAAATATTCCTAGAATAAGCGTTGAATATTGGTGGAAATAACGAGCAAACTTTGCTTAATTAACAGGTAAGCTCTGAATCTGTGTTTTTGAAGTAAGTACATGATGATCCATGCTTTGCGCACCAAAAGCGTATGTCATAATTCCAGGCAAAAACATATCAATCCCAGATCCTAGTGAGTAAAGAACAGCAATTCAATTGCAAAGACACAAAGATAAATCTGTTCCCAGATTGCCGCTCTATACGCATTTTTTTTTAAATAGATATCTTGGGTTTGAAAGAAGTAGAGAAACAGAACCAAAAAAAATTTGACTGACCTGGTATCAAGCCGGTATCACGACAAAAACAAATTAGAATCCGGTCCGTTCAGCACCTTATGCACTTGCGCTAATGAAGCAGTAGTGAGAAATTAATGAATTATAGTGACTTCATCCTTTAGCGAAACAGAAGGTTTCTTTTATTTTTCGTTTAACAACAGATCTCCAAAAAGGAAGAGCAAACCAATGAAAAAAATACAGGGTGTTGTTTTTCTGTTCAATTGAAAATGGCATGCAAAGTTTCAGGGGCTTTTGCAGAAAAAAGAAAAACACTTAAGGTCGTCACTTAGCATGGATTTGCACTCACCTCTTCAATTATAAGAATCACTCTTGGAGAAATACTTTTCAAAATGAAACATTTGCAGACACGTTTTTGTTGTGATTCAGATGCTTGCATTTATATTCTAGAGATAGATAGTGAAAATCTTGACAATTCACAATTATTTCAATGTACTTTTAGCTGCTTTTCATAATATTTTTTTCATAAATTCACAAATCACGCCCATTGTTTAGTTGCCTTTCTGGTGTCACCCTTGTTATTTGCCTCACATGAACCCTTTGTCACCATCAGTTTTACAGTTTTACTGTAAGTTCTTTTTTACCTGTCGCACATTTATTTTTGACCCCATCAAGTGACATACAATAAACCCTTTCCCACTCTCAGTTTTTAGTACAGAGTGCACTATTGGGATGGTTTAGGGGGATGCTGTTTGCTAAGGCACTAAGGTAATAACACCATAAGGGGTAAACTTTAATGTTTGTTTAATTAATTAATTCCAATTAATTAATTAGCCTTGATCGGAGGGCATGGGATAGGTACCTTTGATTGCTACATAGAACATATTACACTTACAGTACTTTTTGAATAACATCACAAAACTATATATATGGTTCCAATATTCTCTTGTTATCCCACTGGTACTATTCTATTAAGAAGAAAAGCAATTTGCTCTTAGGGCATGCGCAGATTGATTAGCATTAGTGTTAACTATATGTTAGGTAAATGATACATTTCATACACAATTACACAGAACGTTAAGTGCTTTTCCTTGATGTAGAATACAACATGTAAGACGCGTGCGTTCTAGCATTGTCAGCATGATACAATCCGTTCTCGAGTTCAGATTCATGCATGTGATACCACACTCTCGTCTTAACGGGCGATAGCAGTTTTTTCTGTTTTTTTGATTTATTTATTTACACTGCATTACATTACATGTTACATTAAATTTACAAGGCATTTCTTACATAACAATACTTACTACCTACTACATTACTACATTACTTCATTACTACATTACTGCATTATTACATTTAATTTACTACATTACCACATTGCTGTATTACTACATTACTAACTGATTACTTAATTTATTCACAATAATGTTATGCATTGTCAATACTGAAAAGGAATCAATGATAAGCAGTGATAGTTCAGGTAATATCAGTTCTCCCTTTTAGTACAAAGAACGCTTTTGTGACAGCGTATCTTTTGAATCATCCCAGCTCAGTTCAAAAATGTTGTTGTGCTGTTTTTGAACTACATGTATTTCGTGTTTGCTAAGCTTTTTGAGGGAAAAGGATTATACTCTTCAGCCGCTTGTTTATATTCTCCCCTATGAAAGAGAACAAGAAGTTCGCAAATGTATTCACCCAAACATTTCCAAGTTAGCGGCATTGCAATGTCGTGACAAAAGAAACTTCTCAATATTGCTGCAGACACTTTGGCACTTACGGAAGCCGTAAATAAATTTTGTCAGTCGTTGAGGGGTTTCATTTACCGATGTAGGATATAATATCGGTCAAGTTGAAACACTTCTCAGTTGTATTAATCGATATCATTGTGTATTTTAAACTGTTTAACACCAACGGTGGCAACATAATAAGAACATGCTATTCAAGACACAGCGCGACTATTTGATAATTAAATTTATTTAGTAATTGTTTAACGATAATATGAAAATTTACCTCTTCAATGAAACAAAATCATTCCTCTTCCATTTTTTTCATAAGTTAAAAACATTATTTCATTGTTCCCCAGCAGGAAAAATGCGAGCACATCTTCCTTTGAATGTTTCTGAGAAAACAAGGGTATCATGTTACAAACCGCTTTGCGAGGAAAACAAAAGTATCAAGTTCGAGTTACAAAAAATAAAATTATCCCGTTTGCTAGTTCAACATATTAATGAATTTAAATACAGGCAGCAGGTGACTCAAAACGTACTCACAGTCCTGCATAACACTCCGCACTATCTGAGACTGTCTCACTAGTTTGTGATTATTAAGGTATCAGTATACTCCAAATGACCATCATTTGTTGGCACCACTTTACGGTCTGACATTTGACAAAAACCCCCGTAAAGTATATATTTTCTGAAAGCTTAAAAATTGTAGTTTATGAAGGTATAATATTCATTAAAAAAAAATCAAGGTTATGCCAATATAGAGTCCTAAAGTATCAGGGCTCACCATTCGAGCTCAATTGTGGTTGAATTTGAGCGGGAGGAAACGATCAACTTTGCTATGTCTTCTTCATACCTTGCTCTAAGAAAGGGTGTCTAAAAAGGACAATATGGAATACTTGTCTTGTTTATTTTGACATGCAGTTAAACTTTGAGAGTTGATAAGACATGGATTCTCTTCACTATTTAAAAATACTCATAACTTTTGAAAGAAGCAGAAAATAAAAATTCCCAGACACCCTTTTTTGGCCTGATTATCAAGCAACACCTCCAAATTTCAGGTAAAACAGAAAATCTTGCTGGAAACGAACTCAAAACGGGTGCTTCACTCGCTGAAATTTTCGTTTCGAGATATGAAGGAAAATATATTTTAGGGCGTTCTTCCGATGTAATGATCGAGATAAGTTCACAAAATATGTGGAAAATAATGATGCGTTGATCGATAAAGTGAGGGCTCATTTTAGTTTAACCAGCTTTCACAGTAGAGCTTGTATCAATTTACAAAGAAGTCTCAGATACTGCCTCTGGTGGAAAATATCCTTTGCAAGATCTGAATTCCATCGCTTTTTGTGCTGGGGTTAGTAAGACAATAATTTTCGCTTGTGTTTCTTCCTTTCGATTTTTGAAACACCTTAGCTTAGAGATGCCCTAGACAATGAAAGAGCACACTTGTAAACAACCTGAAGGAACCCCACGAGATACCGACTGAGTTGAGATGTTACCATTTACAGCTTTGAATGGCAAAAGTGCCAAGGAAGTAATGCTTAGACAGCCTGATTCTGATCGAATGTTTTTGAAACCTTTTTTCCCCCGACTTTTCCTTTGTGGTTACTGTTGAACTTTCTTCGGACTTTGGACACAAACTTTTCCGTTTCTTTGACAACATATTTAAATTTATATTAACAATCTACAAGTGGAGAACACTCAGAACAGCTTGTTGACTTCCACACACAAACGTTTGACAATCCTACATGCACGGCAACCTGTCATACAAGTTTTTAATGCAAGTTTGCTTCTCGTGGAAACCTGTTGACAGCTATCTATTAGAGGTAATAAATGCAAAGAAACATCTTTTTTTGTAACTCTGGTTTAATACAATCAATCTCTTTTCATTAAGTACTTAATGACTGGCCACAAGGGAAAAAGTGAATTTTGTTTCCCCGAGACCCTCAATGTCGAGGTCGAGGGGAAACAAAATTCGCTGTTTCCCGAGGGGCCAGTCATTAAGTGTTTTGTTTATACCTCCCGACTCAAATATAGAAAAAGCTCCGAAAAAAATGATTCGCTTGACACCATTCCATAACACTGGCCGCACTCGCAAAATTGAGGCGGCTGCCAAAAACCAACCTGTCCTACCTAAAAATCACGATAACAGTCCTTTTTTTGCAGCTAACAAAAAAATATAGACAATACTAAAGTTGCTTTGGCGTATTCTAATGCTTTACTCGAGGATTTTGAGTCTGATTTGATCAGGAGCAGCATATTTTGTTGTAAATTACACAAATAGTTTCCTACCTGGCGACGGCGATCAACGAGCGAGTTGACGAACGTGGGAAACCCATTTTTGGCGCCAAACCAAAAGCTTGGAGAAACAAAACGTTCATATTTTCCCTTTTGTTAATCTGCACGATATGTTTTTGCGACTATAAATCCCTTTTCTTGAATAATGAATGCCGTCCTCTAATGAGAAACGTTGTCCTACTTCAATGGCTTTTTCAACATCAGGCCGACTGGTACACAAATTTCCCGCGTTTTCAAGGTGCACAACTTGATCACGTGCGAGTCCAAAGTCCCTAGGGCGTCACTGAGTTTTTTCGCCCTACGGCATCATTGAGTTTTGACCAATGGCACGTGGACACGTTCTCCTCCAATCAGGAAACATATTTGAGTTGGGAGGTATAACAAAGAATTTTGTTTAAATGAAAGATCACAATAAGGTCCATCTAAAAGAGTGAGAAACATTTTTTTAAAAAAATATGGTCAATTTTGGAGTATATCGATATGTTAACATCCATGTACTATGTATTTTCACTAGGTTAAGGATGTTTACTAGCAGAGATGATTATTTCTGCTCATTTATTAATAATAAACTTGCATTGCCTTGCAGGCATGGTCTTATACAGGAAGAGAATTTGAGAAAAGCTTCTTGTATGAGGTGAACAGATTACTTTGTTTTTGGTTTTGTTTCCTTTACTCCAAGGAAAACGGATTGATACAAATTTCACATTTTCCCTTATCAACATGATAAGGTTGATTACTGGCTGCTATTTGGGAAAAAAAGCTGCAGTAGGAATTAAGCATGCCTTACATTACTTGCAAAGAATCTCAGATGATTTTAATTTCGGACACGAGAGTGCAAAAACAAAACCGTTTCAAATGTTTTAAGCATCCAAAATGATTTACAGCATCCAAAATATTAAGCGGTAGCATAAAATTTTTAAGCAGCTTCCAAGCTCTTAGTTCACTTTTGATTATTGTTTTATTAATCTTGAGGGAACTTTACTTTCACTTCTTACAACACATAAGGCTTAATTGAATTTGTGTTATTTTCTTGTCAGTGCATCTGAAAACCTTGACAATGAGGGTGCAATAATTCATATTTCACAGATGTATGTTTTGTTGGTGTAAATTTAATTTTGGTACATTCCTCATTGTTTGTCTGGCATTTTTCTAGAATGAGATAAAAGGTGTCTGAAAATTAAACGTTTGAAATAAAATCATCAGAAATTATTATGTCCAAACTTTTTGCAAGTAATGTAAGCCTGAAGCATTACAGTCATGTACATATATTTTATTTTTGGCAAAAAAGAAAGGAATCATGCTGCACCTTTTGACTGCTTTGTGCATGTAGCAGGAGGAATGTTTGTCATCGTTCATTTTCTACTTTTATGGGAGGTATTTGTTGAATCTGCAGCAGTAGGATTTGTTTGTAATTTCAAGTTGTTGTTTTCCAGATTGTGGCAAACAAACGAACAGGAATAGATGTGGACAAGTTTGACTACTTTGCTCGTGACTGCCATCATCTTGGAATCAGAAACGGTTTTGATCATAAGTATGTACAAATATTCTTTTACAGGCAAGGAATTTTACCAAGTATTTTTTTGTGTGTGTCACCTTGACAGCAGTTTTTCAGCCCTAGATATACTTTAACGGATGACTTCTCTTTCATAACATATTTGATATTAAATTTTTGGGTGTTCTTTTCCCTAGGCGTTACATGAAATTTGTAAGGGTAATTGAGTGCGAAGGAATGCACCAAATCTGTGTGCAAGATAAAGAGGCTGGCAATCTCTATGAGATGTTTCCACACACGAAACATTTGTTTCGAAGAGCTTATCAGCATAAAACATCAAATATAATTGAAAAAATGTAAGTGATACTAAATCTCTTGTAATGCACTTGTGTCGACATTGCTACATGTATCTGTAGGATCCACGCATACCAAACCATGACAACTGGCAACAAAACTGTTGTCAAACCCTTAATATTAAATGAAAGAATTACAATAATTATACTATTTTGGAATAGGAGATGTTGGCTTTTGTGGAGGGTGAAAACCTGACAACGCCATTTTTTCCCCCAAATCGGGGGAAGAACCATATTTGGTAGTATTTTTCCAGACTTTCCAGACTTAACCTTAACCTTTTATTCTGTTTTTAATCTTGTCATGCGCATTTGATCCTTATATGGAATGTGCGCATTATAATTATTATTATTATTATTATTACTTAGCTTGTGACGCGATTTTCTGAATGATAATATACAAGCAACAATTTCTGAATTCAGATTGATTAAAACGTGTCAATTATCCCAAATTATCAGCGGAATTTTCACCAGTGCCACGCTAAACCACATTTGATTTGATTTTTATCACAAATATCAAAGATACCGAAAGAAATCTTTGACAAGACTTGTTAACGATTGAAACACCGACTCGGACTTGAAAGTGCACACGCTGCATTATCAGGGTTGCCATGGTCAGGGAAAGTCAGGGAAAATCAAAAATTTTTCAAGGTCAGGGAAAAGTCAGGGAATTTTGCAAAAGGTCAGGGAAAATCTCAGTTCTTGTCAAAGTCAGTGAAAAGTCAGGGAATTTTGTTTTCAGGTTTTGTGAAGTTTATGAAGACATTTTCATTCGGAAAAAAAGAAGTTGTAGTCGATCGAGTTATGCGTTCAAATGCCGGGTTTTTCGGTCAGTGGCTTTCGTTGTGAATGCCTTCTTCCAAATAAGGAAGAGAAATCGGAAGAAGCTTGGGAACCAGTGTTTTCCTTCGGCCATTTATCAAAACGTGGTGGAACGTGGTGTAGTCTGTCAAACACTGTTTTCATCGCTTATTCCATACTTCGCCTAATGCAAGGTCAGTGAAAATTGTTTTGAGGTCAGTGAAAAGTCAGGGAAAAGTCAGGGAATTTTTTGGGTTCTAATGAGTGGCAACCCTGATTATGCAATGAGCTACTTGTACGCGTCAGACTTTCTTTTCATAAGACTTTTGCAAAATCGCTCAACATACAGAAACAAATACGTAAAAAAAATGTCTGAGAAAAGAGTAATGACGCATACTCATTTCGATAAGAGTACAGACCACGATAAACCATATTTTGATATTTACGTTATTATGTTTTTTACGACAATATCAACGTCAAAGAAAATGTTTTCTTTCAGAGCGCAAGCTGAAAAAGGCATTGCGCGACACATCGGCGCGACACAGCAGCGTGGTTGGGACCTAGTGAGTTTTGATTGGTTCGTTCTGAGCATGCGCATGCAAGTTATCCTGACTCTTCTTTCGCCCGCCCTGGGTTCAGCCTCTATATGGGCGGGAAGAAAGGAGAGTTCAGGGACTGGACTGAGTACCAATCAGCGGCAATTGATGAAGTTCGCGACCACTGTTATGTGATTATCGATTGATCATCGATTGGCCGATGTCAATCAATGCTAATTAACAATAAAAAATTTATTGTCATTGATTGATCGATTGATTTTCCGATAATCAATTTTTATCGATTGTCCAGGCCCTGTAAAGAAGAAATCTTCTACTCAGCGTACAAACTCCACCTCAACACCTAAGGAACTTGTTGTATGTTTTTCAAATGGGCCACACCCTCTGATTTCTCTAATTATGCAGTCCTCCCTTATATTAATGGAATTTCTCAGCCTCTAACTAGACTAGAGTTGTCAACAAGACTTACCACAGGAGTTTCCCTCTCTATGTCCTGACCTCCGATTGAACTTCAACCAAACGTCTTGTGCAAGAGGTTCCAACATCGCTAAACACACTTGGGTCTTCAAATCACTCTAATGATTTTAAAAATTCCCAAGTAATTGACAAAGGTTCTTCCCGTATCCGCAAGACACTAGAATCATGGCACACTGCCTTCGATAAATCATGCGGATAACAATTCAAGGCCACTCCCTAATCGGTAATAGTGAAGAATAGTTTCCCAAAATATACTGTCGGCCCGACTGTCAGCGGACAGTCGGCCGACTGTTGGCCAACAGTTGTATGTACAGTCAGGAGATGGAGTAAAAAAGCCTATTTTACAGTTTAAAGAGGATCAAGGAGATAGGTAGGAATGTTACTGGATCCGGTACGATAGACAGATTTCTATTTACTTTTTTTCAACCGGAAAAGTTTTTGACTCCGTTTTATTTTACTCTTTTTCAGTCGATTTGTGCTCTACTAAACAGTGTCGGGCCGACTGTCGGTAATGTGTCGGTAACCTGTTGGCCGACAGGTTACCGACAGCCAAATATGGGAGCTATTGTTCACTATTGCCCCCTAATCAATACTCTATTCTTTTAAAAGAGAGCAATTAGTTTATTGAGGACATATTATATGTTCTCTTCCCATTTTAATATATTCTCTTTATAGTCCCACTATTTATGTATATAATGTAGTTGTCATTTTTTCAATTTTTATCCGTTGAAGGCTGTGGCCTGACAGCCGAAAGCTGATAGTTTTTAACTCTATATAGCCAGTGAACGTTTTTATATATTTTTAATATGCCCTGGCTACGGTACTTCTATTTTTAAGCTATCAGTTGTGTTAAAGTCGTGCTTGTGCTTTCTTGTATTTTCTAGATTGTACATGTAGTACTTGCTTACACACAATCCTGTTTTTGCTGATTGCAGGATCACTGAAGCTTTACTTAAGGCTGATGAGACTACATGTAGGACAGTTCGCTTTTTAGGATCACGTAGGTAAGTTCAGACTGATGGCTGGATTAAGGTGATATCTTCATTTCGTTTGCCTTGAAAAAGAGTCAGGCTTTTAGCCAGGATTCTGTGAGGCTAAGAAATATGGTGCCAAAGACCGAAGGTCTCATTGCACTGGTGGCATTCCCCCCCAGAAATTTTGAAAATTTGAAGTGTCATGGGTGCATTTTCCACAATTTAAGATGATAAATGTATCAATCCAACTTAAATGACAATGCATCATTTTCATTGCCAAAAACGTAAAATAAATTAGATTGAAACTGAAGTGCATCTGCCCTTACTAAAACAAACATTTTATATATTGAAGTTATGGTAGAACAAAAAACTAGTGAGGTAAATTATAGGCATAAGAAACTTATACAACTTGTACAATGTGTATTCTACAAATGAACATCTTGTACTACTTTACAGCTGTATATGTATCTTGTATCTGTCATGCTTCAGAAACTGCTCAATAATCTCTTAAGGTGGCCGAACACAGTTTTGGCGCGCGCTCTTGTAACGCGATTCAGCATGCGCACAAGTATTGCATAAAAACAAACATGGCATGAATAGAGCGATCATTTATATTTGCTCAATGTCTGCGCTATCTGTACTATTTTTTCTTCACAAATGACACAATGTCTTGAACTGATGGTTTACTCTTATTCCCCCGGTATGGTCGCCCGGTCCGCGCGCCCCTCCCTTCCGTCTGCTCTTTCTTTGTGCCTCCCGCCCCCCCGTTCCCTGCCGCGC
>JAHPZR010010119.1:0-37500 GCA_019787425.1 Platygyra sinensis
CGGCGTTCCATTGTGTCTTCTGGTGATGGGCCTGGGTTCTAGTTTGACGAGACACCCCCCCGCGGGTGTCAGTACTGCTACTCGTCCGATTCTAATATGCCTTGGCTTACTAAGGCTTCGAAACAAAACACATGAACGGAAAACTATGAAAAAAATTGCGTTGATACGAAGATATACATGTCCGACGAAGGGCAGCAAAAAGGTCAAACGTGTCATAAAGGACTTAAATTCGTGGTAAGACATTACACGTGCATTTTAGACGTTTGGAAAACGCCACAGGGTGCTAACTTTCATGTCAAATTTTCGTAGAAATTTCCGCATAATCTGCGTCTTATTTCCGCATAATCGTCGCTTTCTGCGTTCTTCCGCGTAATATTGCCTGAAAATTTCCGGCATAATTTTCAATGTTTTTTTCTGCCCTCTATCACGAGATGGCATGTAATACCATTATTGCTGTAGACATTTTCAACACGTATTGCATAGATCAACTAAATGTTGTGCTGTCGTTGATGTTTATTAGTTTGGCAGGGTATGGTGGCAGTTGTGTTCTCGTTCCCCCCCTGTCCTTATGAGAAAGATGAGGAGGAAGCAGATGGCCAGATTTACGATTTCCATTGATCGGAGAAATGGCGATAGGAGACAAGCGAGAAGGTAACTGCAAGCAATAAAAGAATTAGACTTACTTAAACCAAGAACATTGATAAAGACCGGAGCCTGATAACAAAGTACATGTACTGCTTGTAAGCATCCATTTGACTCAAGGTCTTGTGCGGTACTGTTACTTAGGACAATGACACATAAGCTATACAGACTAACAGCGTGGGCAGGTAAATGACGTGTTTTCCCAGACTGTTTCAGAAAGATGTGTGTTCAGGACAGGCAGAGAATACTTTTTTACCTGTTCCAGCAAACATCCAACCTTGAACGACAGTATTTGGTTTTGATATGAATGTGTTTTTCACTTCAGCAGCCCCCCCTTCATGTTTGGGGCGCCACCTAAAAAAACCTCAAGTTCTTAACAGTTTTTTTTCATTGAGGTCCTCCGGTGGTAATCAGAACGTCCATGACAGGCTGTGCTTCTGCTGGACATGTGTGTACTGTTTAAGGCACCATAAATGAAGGCTAGTTTCCGTGAAACAGCTATCTTCTCTTTATGTGCGGTGGCTGACTCACAGCCTGAGCGGGGATTTCTTCTTGCTTGTTTTATCAAGGTCTTTGCAGTAAGAACAGAAACATCCTTTCCATGGCCTCTGCTGTCGACCATGGGGTTGGCCCATCTTTTCACTTCTCAATGAACAATGAAATCACTGCATAGTGCGTTTTGGCATGTATGTGTTTTCATTGTTTATACAGCAACAATACTCATATTGGTGCCGCCGCGAAGAAATGTGGAAGAATAGAAGAAACCATAATTTTGTCACTCTTCTTGGTGATGGCGCACACATGCAAGGATTGCATCATCTGGCTTTTATTGACTAACAACACACTTCTTGGTAAACTGCCGTGTTACGAGAAACTTGCATGACCGTGAGCACGCTACAAGAGGAAAAATGGGGATGGAAAATATTAATTCACATTAATGAATTCTGAATTGCTAAACTAAGGATTTTCCTTGCCGTGTGCCTGTGACAGGTATACATGGAAATATTTTGTACCTGTCACTTGGGGTCCCTAGAATTTACTGAAATTGGCGTCGGCAAGACAGACCAACATTTGGAGCCCCTGGTATTAAAATGTTTGGCTACTTGTGAACTGTTATGACACAGTTCAACACTTCAAAGGCTATGTTAGTGCAGTGCCAGAACAATATCCATACTCCACCACCAGACAGGGATGTGGAATTTCCTGGGGGGGGGCGGGAGAGCGGGGGGGGGCGTCGGTGGGAGACCACGAGACTCGGGGACGGTCTGCGTTTCTGAGCCGCGTCCTCGGGTGACACCCGTCGGGTTCTTTTAAGGCCGATAAAATTAAAGATATGCTACAGGTGTATAAGCTATAATTGAATTTCCAAGAGGCTTGGGGGGGGGGGGGGGGGGGGGGGGGGGGGGGGGGGTGAGGGCGGGGGGGGGGGGGGTGGGGGGGGGGGGGGGCGGGGGTTGGGGGGGGGGGGGGGGGGGGGGGGGGGGGGGGGGGGGGGGGGGGGGGGGGGGGGGGGGGGGTGGGGGGGGGGGGGGGGGGGGGGGGGGGGGGGGGGGGGGGGGGTCCATAGAATAATCCCTTCCGTCTGGAGGTATATATATTTTCTCGATTACACATTCTCTAAGGATTGGACCGCATTATAAATTTGTTAAACATATCTGTGTGGAGATTCAAATTGACGTCATTGTGAGACAATTACATGTACAACTGTAGTTAAAGCCTTTATTTTTTGTGTTTTTAATCTCTAGGGAAAAGCGATTTTAAGAGAGATTGAACAAGGGGGTAAGTCGACAGGAAAAGGCCAAAGATCCAGAACAGGTGTTCCTGATCCTGAAAGGTAAAGCCTGCTACTGGCTGCAATTACTTTTTTGAGCATGACATACTGTATTTCCATATAAATAAAATTTAATGATAAAGAAACTGTAAGAAGGCAAATACGTTTAAGGGGTCAATAGCCGAAGTTTTCGGCGTGCATCATGACACATATTTGCCTGGCTTATTGTTTTAGAATCATTATGGATCAAGAGGGACATAAATAATAACGAAAATCAGCAAGCAAACAAATACTAAAATAATAATTATTTTGCTTAACTAATTAATTATTTTAATAATTACTTGATTAAAATAAGTCCTAGCTTTATTAAGTCGCCATATATTTAGCACTCCTGGCTTAAATTAGGAACACTAGAATGAGGAGCTCGAATTATAATGTTTGTAAACAGAACTGAACAGGGTTAAAGAATCCCAACTGGCTTTACATGACAAGACTGGGAGTATACAGTGTAGTTGAACCGGGGATTAAACAAACACAAACCAAGAAAGAATTCTTTTCTTCTACAGTCTTGAGGGATACCCGAAACACTTGGTACTGTTCTCAAGGAAAACAGTGCCTTTTCCTTTGACTCTCTATTCTTTTGTTTCTGTTGGCCGTATGAAAATTTATATAATTGATTACATGAGCCAGTGGAAAAGGAAAGATAAAACCGCTCTGTGTGTATGTACTGTATAAAGAAACAAGTAACAAACAAACAAACAACAAACCAAAACAAACAAACTTGTGGACGATGACATGTCGAGACCTAAGCTTTGAAATTTAATGAGTTGTTGTACAGTTTGTGTATTTCTTGATCACAGAAACTGAGTGAAGTTTCTGAAGATGACTGGCTGAGTATTCCAGAGGTTGGAGACTACAGAACAAGAGGCAAAGAAATCCAGGAACAGAAAAGTGGAAGATAGATGGGTTACCATTGCTTTGTAAAGTAGCAAGGAAATGTTTGGACTTGGAAGTAAAATTCTTTTGCAAGATTTTAAGTGACTGGCTCTCGATTGCTACAGTTTGCAATACATCAAATCGAATCACTCAACCAGCTATTTATTACATTTTAATTTTTCGCAATTTGTATGAACATTTCAATGGAACGCATAATAGTTTGATTAGTATATGATATACCACACAAGTGAAATAGTACTTTTTGTGTGCGCTGATTGGCTATTTCATAGGTGATTAGCCTAAGTAAACTATTCACCTCCTGTGTGCGCGTGGCCGAAAAAAACAAAATGGCTTTTGTTGTACATTGTCCCAAATTAAAGTTACTCTTTTGGCCGCTAGTTTTCAGTCTTCTGGGGTGGTATATCCTGAAAACATTACCGGTATTCACCTCGAGTGTGCGGTGAATAGAGTTGTGGACATTTACCTCCACTTCCGTGAATAATAGTTTATTATAATGTCTGGAACAGACTGACTGAGAATTTTATCGAATAACATTTGTGCATGTTCTCCTGACAGATTCACTCCAGTAACTGACATGTTCTGCAGTAGTGCCTAATGAGTGGGAGAAAATGGCACCCTTGATTTCAAGTCAACAGAGGTACGTATTGTAGTATAGAGTCTATACAGTAGTAAAGTTACACTGGAACATTGTTCCAATACATGGCAATAGTATCCACATCAACAACGATACTTGTAGGAAACGTTTTGTTACAATTTATGAATCATATATTCAATTACAGTGTACAATTTTTAAGAAGCTGAACCTTTTCTGTACTGTAATTAATTTGGGGGGAGCATGATGGTGGCAGTGTTAGAACGCTCTCGGAGCCGGGTGCGCTACCACAGTGTCTCTGGTTTCAAATCCCTGGACACAATTCCTTGGCGTCATAAGTACTGTGATGAGTTTGTTGTGTAGTTTTCACACCTGCTTTCTGGAGGGTTTTTTTTCTTGTTTGTCTCCCTCCACTAAAACAAAACTTCTCTGTAAATTCCAATTTGATCTGGAAATGGTGGACAAAGGACTTTTGTATGTGGGATGTTCTCCGTCTGCAAATTCTAATTTTTTATATTTTTAAAATAATGTAGATGGAATGATTTGAGTTAATGGATCACGATTTATTTGTTTATTGTAAATATTTTCTTTATTTTTTTGCAAAGCAACTGTTGTAGGCAAGCACCTTTTGCAGGTGGGGAGATTTTTTTAACGTTCTTGCTGGTACAAATGTACGTTGGTGGGTAAGCACAAAAACCCAACAGTGAAACAAGACTTCTTTTAGTAGTTTTCACTGTTGTTAATCTTGACAACAGATTTTAGAAAGTTCTCACATCACTCTTCTTGCTCATGCATTAGTTTTTTGGCTGTACTGCACACCATACCACAGCAGAACAAAAAGTGTTTCGGCAGCCTAACAGGTGTTTTGAAGGGAAAGTGATTACTGTGTTCTGGCACAACTAACCGGCCAAAATTCATACACTGCGAGGATTTTGGGCCACGTTAAGGTGTCCATCAGCAGATTTGACTGTGCAAGACCTCAGTTATTTTGTACTTTCCTATTAATTTTTTGTTAGATTTTATTAATTTTTGGCAAAACAATGAATGTAAGCCTCGCTCCACGTGAGAGAGTGTACTAGAAGAGCTCCTTTTAAACATATATTGAAAGGCTTTTGATAGACGTAACATGTAGTTTTATTTCCACTGCAAGAAAATACGGTGACTCCAAACTTCCATTTCCTGGGGGTTGTGACTCCTGGTGGCAGCAACTGGGTTTGCGAACAACCCTCTGTCAGATCTTGACTTTGAGTCAAATTGGTGAAGCAAGGAAATCTCTTGTGGGTTTTCAAACTGGATCAGGGTAATGACTCATTTAGTTAGTTTTGTCAGGGAGCTTCACCTTCAACAGCAACTGATTTTCTGAATCACAAAAATATAGTTAACATTTAGATACAATGGTATCGTAATATAAAATGTCATTTGATTAAGTATTATTTTTAATAGTAGACCAACACCGCACTTGGTTTTTCAGGGGGAGGGGTTGAGTGCTTTTTTTTCACAACAGGTTTTTTGCCAAGAAAGTACATTATTTCTTTATATGCTGCCATACATTATACTGTTGTTTCTGAGTTTGTAAATGCTTGCTTTAGCATGATTATACGTGATCAATTCGGAGCAAAGAAGAAAAGAATGAAAAATAGAAACGTCCCACATATTTTAAAAATGTACCTTGTAGGAAAAGCTCGTCATAGGGGGGAGTTTATGCTGTAGCTTTTTGTATTAAACATTATTTATAACATGTCTAGTGTACCTGCTCTCCTCTGTTATGAATAAAACGAGATATTACACTATAAATTCACGCCACTATACCGATGTTGGGGCCCTCTGGATTTCTGTAAGTGGGTCGAGACCGTGGTAGATCCTAAAGGTTATCTGACTGATCTATACCGAGTTTAACTCCGCCTCAGCTGGTGGGGATATTGGGTAAGTTACACTATACAGTGGAGATCCAGTTTATAATGGCACACCAAGTGGACATGCCTATAGTGTCTCCCGTATTATCCCGGGTAGGTGGCCATATTAAGCGGGGCTCTGTTGAGAATCATGTGTGGAAACCAGAAATGTTTTGAATCAATAATAAAGAACGCAAGGCAGAAACAGTTTTTACGAGAATACGTACCATCAGTGACAGTTCATTCCTACCATGTAAAGGAACCTTCGGGATCATTTATCATAGTCTCAGGAGTAAAATCTTTAAAGGTTTTGTAACAGAGTAATTGTTTATTGAGACAGATGTGCGGAGGTGTAGGTGATGTGGTGTTCCCTCTGAAAAAGTTCTGTGAACTTTATGGCGTCTTGATATACTTCGGTAGGAAGACAACCAGTACACTAAACAAAGACATGCCGCTAAACAACACCTATTGGTCTCCTTGTTTTGCCCTCGTGTGCGGGTGTTTGGTCCTCTTGGTCGTCTTGTTTTTGGTATGTCAGCTGTTGTCTTCTACAACCGAAGGAAGAGCCGACCTTTACCTTGTACTGACCGCTGACGCTGCTTCGTTTTTTGAGAGATGTTTTAGGCCCAGGTCCTGTATTATTTTCAACAGAATACAATCCTCTTCAATTATCACATACATGTAGCCTGACTGACAATGAAAATAGACAGTGGGCTGATTAAGCCCGTGTCCGTAAAGCGGGGTTTGACAAGATATGGAGGTTTGTAACTCGGGGAAACAGAAAAGTGGTCCGTCTGTCCGTATTACCGCAGTGGTCCGTACAAAGCTTGTTTGTCGGGACACAAACGAAACTGCCCATATAAAGCAGGTGTCCATATTAAGCGGGGTGGCTGTAGAGTGGGGTTCCGCCTGTAATGTTTCTAAACTTTTGTGATGTTACGATTCATGTTAGTGATATCACGCAGGCTTCTTGCTTTAGTAGTCTGGGTTTCCTACGCATGCACAAAAAAAGTACGAACCAGAGTCTGGGGTTATATTCAGTTTGGTGTACATGTAGCCTTGCCAGCTGGAAGGCGTAATTCACCGAGCAATTTTTAAATGTTTCCCTGTATTATTTGGCCCACTGTAGGACTGCCTTCGGAATGGGCTTTCTGAATGCCACCGGTCACATGTACACATGTAGTTCCTCCCTGGAAAGAACTGGTTTTGTATAAAAATTGTAGTTTTTTTTTCACGACCTTACTCCAGTAAAACAACTTTTTGATTTTTGATGAAGAAGGGCCACAGACCCTAGTGTGTAGACAAGAAAATTTGCTGTCTTAAAGCATTAACGGTTTTTAGTGGGGAAATGTTTTTGTTAAGCCTGACAATCATCGTAAAGGAGCCAAACAAAGATGCCAAAATTTAAATGTTGGAAGTGACCGGGATGGGACCCGGCACAATCTTTGGTTTACGCTCATACACTATGCCATGGGGTTACATAATCAAACTAGCTCCATTGGTCAGTATTTTTCCTTAGTCAGTAGCAAACAACTACTGTGTGTTTGTTGCATGGTCACGGCCAACGGGTGGGAGAGAACAAAAACATTCACAAAGAACGTTGTTGAGTGTCATAAAACCATTACGCGGTCTCTAAATTAACTGTAAATGTAGAGTTTTTTCTTATAATCTTGGTAAGGTAGGTCAGTTGTTGAGGAGGGTGCAGGTAAGTTGGTTTGGTTTTCTATGTGAGGAGAAATTCTACAGGTATAAGGGACTGGGGTCTTAGCTTATTATGGAGTACTGTGACCCTCTTACTGTTAAAGGCTCCTTCGCTACAAAGATGTCTTTTGCTATTGTGGTTATAGTTTACATCCATTCCATGTACATGTCTGTTTATTTTCCAAATGGAATTACGGAAGCTTCATGTATTTGTTAGTGCCGCCATTCCAGCTGCATGTCATATTATAAGCAGACACATTTCTTCATATATACCTTTTTAGAAATTTATTTGTGACTGTGTTTGTATTCAGTAAGTGACTCTGTTTGGTTGTTTTGGATTCCCCACAGAGATCAAGCAAGAAAGCCACGACGGTTTACCTGGAAGTCCTGTACTCACTACAAATCCACAACATGGGCCTGGTGAGTGACATGTAAACGACTGTAATATATGCTGTCTTTTAATATTAAGTTTGCCTCCTTTTTTTTTTTTTTTGGTTATTTTTTTTTTTTTTTTTTTACAAATGGATGCCATTTACATTGTTCAGGGGCAGTTGGCGCGGCACCCAAAACACAATCAAGGGACATGGTGGTTTCTGGGTGGCTGGGCTATTTCTGAGGTGCAAAGAAAACAAATTTTCGGTGGTCTTGCCAATTTTTGCAAGTTCAACTATGATGGACCAGCCTGGAAATAATGTCTCACTGGTCCCAAAAATTTACAGTACTACAGTGGTTTTGAATTCCCTCAAAAAATTTCCAATTTATTTTTTCTTGCCTGTCCGCAAGTGACAGACAGAATCTACCAGACCATGGTCCAAAATCGTGTATTTTGAATGCGTATGTACTACCTGTATTGGCCCTCCTCCTTAAATATACAGTATTGCTATCCAACTGCACTTGGCAGAGTACAAATAACGCCCAAAACGAGTACAATATCACGCAGTATTTGTACTCCAGAGGACCGGTTAGAGAGGTTTCCTGCCGTTGAACCAATCGGCTAGCTGGATTTCCCGCGCCAATTCCGTCTCTACTTCGCATACTTCTGGTCACGCATTCCCTGTAAATAATATCCGCGAAATTCGCTCACACGAACATACCAATGTTGCGTGTTGGATAATAAATCTCTTATTAGACGTTTTTGTTGTGTAGTATCGCTGAGAATTTTTACTCATTGTTTGTATTTTGACCTCGCCCTAAAACGGGGCTCGCCAAAATACGGCACAAGTCGTAAAAATACTCAGCGATACTACACCAACAAAACGTCTAATAGATATATTTATTTGTTTTGCATGTAGTTAACTTATGCTGCAACCGCTCAGCTCTCTTTTCTTGCATATGATTTAGTTGGATAGCTGCTGCTCGCTTAGAAGAGGTGACAGGTCGCATGCAAGCTGCAGCGAAACACAATCATGAAAGGGACAGAGGTCTGTTCGAAGAATGAAGATGTCTGGCTTGAGGCAATCCGTCTGCAGGTTTGTAGGACATGCGGCATGTGTACATATAGAGTTTGTATACATTGTATATAAACATGTGTACGTACTGCTTATAAATAAACCGAATGGCAAGTACATGTACAGTACCTTGCTGCAAAATAGATTTTCCAATTTTTTAGCACTTCTTTTAAGGTTATTCCTCACAATTGCACTGCGCATCCCTTCTGCGCATAATTTATGGCGTCATTTAGCGCGCCCGCGTGCACGCGCATATTGAAAACATGGCGGATTTGCCTTGATATTGAGCGCTGCCAGTTGGAAAATGGCTATAGTTCACCAACGAGCACGGGCACCCAGACTTTTTTTCAGTCATTGTAATCAACTCATCATAAACTTTTCTTGAGGAAAGACTGATCTGATTTGTATTGCTGAAAATTGAATAAATAACGAAAATAGCAAGTAAACTGTGGTCTTTTCTATTTTGCCCTATGGTAACCATGTCAAGAAATTTGGTTGAAATTTTAATCAAGAATTTAGCTTTCTGTCTAAATCAAACTTAAAAAGATTACTTGTGTCTGATACAATGCATTGACTCCAGTTTAATGCGTGTTCTCACGAGTCTCGGTCACAAAAAATTACAATTATTACTGGGAATGTGTTCTTGTAATAAGCATTAAATAATGCCAAAATGGGTCATTTTCAATGCCCAAGTGCTCCTTAATGAGTTTGGGCACCCCCCTTTTTTATTTCAAAATTGAAGTTCTCATATGATAGATATTCAGTAGGCAAAGTTTGAACGAAAATCTATTGTCAGTTTTATTTCAGGGGAATTACCTTAAGGTCGGCACACACTAGTAGCTTGTTGCTGGGACACAAAGCCCCGAACACGCATGCTGCAATGACTGTTTTCCTTGAACAAGTGACCTGTCCTTTTCATGAAAAAGTTCTTTCACAGGGATCAAATTTTTGTCCGTGCAACATTTTGCATGAACCTCAGCTGGTTTGGATTTGTGCCTCGTGAATCGGGAGAAAGTGGACTGAATTTTCACTGTTGCATCATATGCTGTGCTCTTACCAACTGCTTCGCCACAGCATAAAAATAACCAGCATCTGTCTGTATGTACCAGATGTCCATGCAACACGCATCCTACAGGTTGTATATGAAGGGCCTTGACCCTGCTTCATGTCCCCACATGTCCCATAATGTACAATGTATATTAGCCTTTGCAGATCAATGTTTGGTGAACGGGTCTTATAAGGTGATTTCTAACAAGCTGTTATTTCGTTTGTAGCCTCCAGAGACAGCCAAATCAGTGTGTGCTCAAGCAGTTGGTCAGTTGCCGCAGTCTGTTCGACTGTGGATCAAGGCTGCAGCACTGGAGGATGAGGCAAAAGCAAAGAAAAGAGTTTACAGGAAAGGTAAAATATTAATACGGTTTTTGCTAGTTTGATGAATGCAACATGCACGCAGGAAGAACATCTCAAGGCCACACGCACCATGTGCCTTAAACAAGCTCCATACGTGTAGTTTTTATCCCCGCTTTAAACCATTTCATTTTACCACGTTTTCTTTTTACAGTATGAATCTATTTTTTGGACGGTGTAATAAAGAAACATAAGAGAATGTCAATGACATCGTCTATGATGCGTGCAGTCCTCCAATAATCATAAGTGGGAACCAATCAAAATGCAAGAGTATTTAAATTCTGGTATTCAACCTTTTACCTAAAACGTTATATTGCAATTTTTTGTGTCAAGTTTCCACATGATTTGGCAAAATACACTACCGACTAGAATTCTGTGTTGATGAATTTAACTTAACATACACTACATGTTTGTTGCTGCTGTTGTCCCCGTTTAGCACTGGAGCAGATTCCTAACTCTGTCAGGATTTGGAAAGCAGCTGTAGAGTTGGAAGGCCCTGAAGATGCTCAGATCATGTTAAGCAGGGCTGTAGAATGCTGTCCCACAAGTGTGGAGGTAAAGTTCATGCATGGGCATCGCTTATCTACTGCGATCAATGTAAACATAAATATTACAAGGATAGACAAACTGTCTTGGCTTACATGTACATTTCGTGACAAACGAGACGTGTTTTCGCGAGAAACGAGACGTTTTTAGCGAGAAACAAGACTTGTTTCATGAGAAACGAGACAAGGGGTAGTAACTTACTTTGGAGCGGTATTTTATGTATGTATAATTATTGTGTGTGGCCAAGGGAACTGTCTGTAAGAGAGAAATGTTCGTGTAAGAGATGTTCGTAAAGA
Organism: Platygyra sinensis; assembly: GCA_019787425.1. Classification (NCBI taxonomy): domain Eukaryota; kingdom Metazoa; phylum Cnidaria; class Anthozoa; order Scleractinia; family Merulinidae; genus Platygyra; species Platygyra sinensis. The sequence continues at coordinate 11,253 of JAHPZR010010119.1, forward strand.
GATGTTGGACTCTGCTGCAATAACTTGTAATAAAAGTCCTTTTATACACTTTGATATGATCTTCAGATGTAATTTGGTAGACTTGTTTGATTTTTCTTTCACTTTTTTTATTTCCTTCCAGCTTTGGCTTGCTCTTGCACGATTGGAGACGTATGAAAACGCCAGGAAGGTTGGTATCTATTTAATGAAGTGCCGTTCGTTTAGCTGTGGTTTAGCCACTCTACTCTGACACTGTGATATCACTGCAGGTCTTGAACAAAGCTCGAGAAAACATTCCAACCGACAGGCAGATTTGGATTACAGCAGCTAAACTAGAAGAAGCCAACGACAACCTTCCTATGGTGGAGAAAATCATTGACAGAGGTAAGGATAGTTTTGTAACGTCCACTGTCATTTATATAGTAAAGAGGAATTTTTGTTTTGTTCATCCTCATTGCCTTGATGGCGATTAAAGGAAAAAAATAAAGTTGTCATACTTAGTCTTGGAAGGTTAAGTCAATACCCGAGCCTGGTGGCCCACTCCACTGGAACCCTTTTGCAAAATAAAGTACATTGTAACCAGTAGAAGAACTTCTCTTCTCCCTCTAAGGGATGCTAGTCCCGTCTTGCGCACATTAAGCTGATGAGAGTCCCGAGACCAGAACTTTAGTTTTTCAGGTGACAGCGGCACTGTGAGAGTGAGTGTCCCGTCTATGAACTCAACACAATGACCTCGAGGCTCAATTCGAGGTCCTGCATGCTTTTTCATCACGCCACAATGCTCTCCATTCACTGCGTGTATTAACTGTTCAGATTCAAAAGACGCAACAAGTTTGTGAACGTCTCAAAGTAAGTCGTCCACAAAATTCTTGCCCTTTCAAACAACACAAACTTTATTTTTAGTCTTTAATTTGGTGGTTTTCTACCTTGTATAGTTCTACCCCTTTAAGACTGAAATATTTGATATATGCCCGCTCTCTACCAGCACCTTTTTTCGAGCATTTTAATGGCTTTAAAAGTTTTGTTTTTGCGAAGCAACCATTATTATAATGAAGCCAAAGTATTTCAGGGTACGAAAATGTACGGAAATTGTATGCAGTGTAAACATGCGCTAGCCTATTTTTAGCATGCACGATGATTCACTTTTTTCTCTTCAGCGATAACATCGTTAAAAGCAAACGGCGTGGAAATTAACAGAGACTTGTGGATTAAAGATGCCGAGGAGAGCGAGAAAGCAGGCAGTGTGGTCACGTGTCGGGCCATTATGTAAGTTTGTGTAGTATTGCGTGACACTTAGTTGGGAGCTTTAGATTGGACTACGAGTACGAGATTGAGTATGAGTACGATTTTTGAATTTCAAACCAGTGACGTTTCCAGAGCCTTCGTTCTTCATGTTGGTTTTAAGTGGAAAGAGTAGCTTATGGGATGAAAAGGGTATATGTTGTGATAATGCAAAGCCTGAAAACTAGAATTGAAAAGTCGTAGTACCGTACTCAATAGGGAACTTTAGATTGGACTACGAGTACGAGATTGACTACGAGTACGACTTTTCAATTCTAGTTTTCAGGCTTCACATTATCACAACACAAACCCATTTCATCCCATGAGCTACTCTCTCTACCTAAAACCAACATGAAGAAGGAGGGCTCTGGAAATGTCACTGGTTTGAAATTCGAAAGTCGTACTCGTACTGAAACTCGTACTCGTAGTCCAATCTAAAGCTCCCTAATCTCGTACTTGTAGTCCAATCTAAAGCTCCCTACTGTCTCGTGTAGTGTTGTGTGATAAAGTGCAAGAACTGGACAAAAGAATTCTATGTAATGCCAGAGGAAGATATTTGTGTTTTGGTTTTTTTTTTTCATAAATGAACATGGGACGTAGCAAGTTTTACATTGAAAAATTTGGATATAGAGCACGGTGGGAAGCATAATAGGGATATTTAGGTTTTCGTTTTCAGACAGTTGGACCGTAAACCCCAAAACGCAGGCCATGCCGACATTTTTTTTTTTTCTTATTCTGGTTTTTGCATTACTTTTGACTCCCATATTTTTGGTTCTGGTCACAAGTTAGTGTTCAACGTCATATATCGGAGTGATTGTGAAAGGTGAATTCATCAACACGATGCGAGCGTGGGACAAAGAAAAAATTTGAGCCCCGACAGGAGTTGGATCCATGACCTCCCGAACACCGGGCGGGCGCTCTATACACTGAACTACGCATTGTGAGCAAGGTCATTTTACTGAGTTTATATGTGACACGGGCGGCCTGTGGATAAATAACAAGCATGAGGACATATTGAACACTACTTTAGAACTGTAGAACCAATAAAAACTGAGTCAAATGTTAAAAGAAAAAGCACTCGGTAAGCAAGGTCTACAGTCTACAGTCTGTGTGGTCTGGGTTTTGGGCTGACCGCAGTTGGGCCTTCAACCAGGGGTGGTTGGGAAATTGGACAGTGTTCCGAACGTTCTTGCTCCTAGTGTTTTTGTCTGGGTTGTCCGGGGTTCCTCCCTCCATTCGATCAGGATAGGGGACCCGTATGAAAAACAGCTAAGGCTGATGTAGAGTCTTGTTCAAAGATTAGAATTTGAATGTGTGTTTTATTTGCAGTGATACTGTGATAGGTATTGGTGTAGAGGAGGAAGACAGAAAACACACTTGGATGGAAGATGCTAACAGTGTAAGTAAAACAGAAGAGCCAAGCACTGTATTTTCAAATCACATGCCCACAAATCCACAATCAAGGTTTTGTGCATATGCAAACTGTCCATATATGTATTCTTTTTTGTCATTTCACGCCCAACGCGGTAAAATTTATGCCTGTCAACTGAAGGTAGATAACGCAACATGTAATTTCGTGTTCCAAACTTCATAAATCTATTTAGACAAAATAAAGTTATTTCCATTTCCACTCTGTGTTTTTTTGTCTTCATTTCCAGTGTGTTGCCAACAATGCCTTTGAATGTGCAAGAGCTATCTATGCGCATGCTCTGTCCGTGTTCCCCAGCAAGAAGAGTGTCTGGCTGAGAGCTGCTCACTTTGAAAAGAATCATGGGACAAGGTGGGTCAATGGCATAGTCAACACTCACTTGAACGGGTTTACTTGCTGATTACGCTTTGCACCTGCTCTTTCCTAAACAGACCTTCTTATTGCTTTGTTTATAATTTATGTGGAATTGTACGATATGACAATGTGGTAGGTGTGGTGCCTCATGGTTAAGTGCGCTCCTCTCTGGATCGAGCAGTCTGGGTTTATGCAGTGGCCGGGGACACTGTTCTGTTGGAAAGCAATAAAAATCATCGACCTGAACCAGATAGGCAGTCCTTGACATTTTACACCACGCATCACTCAGTTCTTTGTATAGCGAATATCATCGGCCTAAACCAGATTTGCTTTGCTGCCTAATTAGCACTCCTGTTACCCTAAATATCGTTCGGTTAGCCTAAATAGCGCTCCGGTTAGCCTACATTAGCTTAGATTGCTTGCGGTTATCTTTTATATTAGGGTTAGGATTTCTTGTCAATAAAATCGAGAATTTGGCAGAGTGACATCGGTGGCTTAGTAATCTGATGATCGGGGTTCGAGTCCTCTTCATGCCAACTTTTTTTTTTAACTTAAGAAAAAAAGTTTAAGTGTGATTTCTACACCATGTATGAAAAATAAGAAGTTTCATATGGTCTAAGTGGATGTTATGTGGTTGCTTCCTGTTCTGTTCTTGGACACGACACTTCACTAACAGTGCCTCTCTCCACCCAGGTGTATGAACGGGTACCAGTTAATTGGACTAGCATCCCATTGGGAGAGGGGGGTGGCAGGGGGGTGGGGAGACTACTCTAAACCAGGGGGGCGGGGCATGGAGACTACTCTCATCCGGGGGGGGGGGGGGTAGACTACTCTAAACAGAGATAAGCAAAGACAAGCTCTGGCCTGATGATCTACTACTAGTTAGTACATAACAATTTAACAAATTGACGTCAGTTTTTCATGCATGCGTCTGTCCTGTTATTGATCATGAATTTCGTCACATCATTGTCAAAGTAGCTGTGGATCCGCAGACTACTTTGACAATGTTATGGCGAAGTTCATCGTCAATAACAGGACAGACGCATTAAAAACTGACGTCAATTTGTTTTTTACGATAACAAATTGTCATATTGTCCGCTCTTATAATTTCATGTGTTTGTCCGCTTATTGACAATAAAAATTAGCCAATGAGTGCGTGAGGATTTCTGCAGTCATCGTAAAAATCTTGATTGCTTTAAAAACTGTTCTTTGCCATACGACCATATACAGCTGTAGGTTTGCTTGGGTACATTTTCCGTAAGTTATATGGGTATCAAGTGAAAAGCCATTTTCCCCATGGAACCCTAGTTTCCCTAGGGTAATATGGGGCCGATCGATATATTTAATGATTGTATATAAATCTAGTTTTAGTCTTTTTATCTTTTTTATATGCATATTCTTTGATCTCTTATATTTTTTTTTTTTTTACTTTTATATACTTAATCGTTTAATTTGTTGTTCGATGTTGGTTTTTTTATTTTACGCAGGACCCATGTTGATAGCAGTTTTTATAACTGGAATGGTTATCCTGCATAAATATGTTTTTTTATTGTTATTAACCACAGCTAAGTCATTAGTAACTCTTTGTTGTGTCACATGTTTAATAATACTGTATGTGCGTATTTTTGTCCTCCACAGAGAGTCGTTAGAGGTTCTGCTACAGAATGCAGTCAAGCATTGCCCCAAGGCAGAAGTCCTGTGGCTGATGGGAGCTAAATCTAAGTGGATGGCTGTAAGTGTTGCTTTATAGGTATAGAATACTGTTCAATGATGTGGTGAAGCCATTTAACAATTAGACTACGGGCCCGAGTTTTCTACGGGCAGATAGTCAACGAGGCGTAGCCGAGTTGACTATCGCTCGTAGAAAACGAGGGCAAGTAGTCTAATTGTTTTAGTATAAATTTACCGTAGTCTCATTGCATAAAAAGAAAAAATGTCAAGTAACGCGTAGAAAAGAACTGTTTTATTATGTTACATCAGGTTCAAACTTGATGCGTGATGTGCCCAGATGCGTAACTGTTTTCAATCAGCAGATAGAAAACGGTAATATAGCCAGTCAAATTCAGAGATTCACAATAGACTACGGTAAATTTATACTAAAGCAAAAAAATGAGAGTAAATTCTAAATATTTGTCAAAGTCTGAATAACATAATGTCAATGTTTTTATTTCCGATTTCATGTATGGAAAAGAACTCAGCCAGTAATTTCTTTTATATTGCTTTCCACGTTTTTTGGACAATCAAACAGCGAAGAACCACTCTTGTTGGCACGTGGCACGAAAGTGCTTAAATTTCCTCTCCTCCGGAATAACTTACGCGGGTTTTGCATGGGTAAAATACTATCAGAAAAAAACTAACAGTGTTTGATTAGAAAACTGATCAAGCGACGCATTACTCTGCCATGGGTATCGAGGTAGCCTGCGTGGCAGGCGTCCGAAGGGGAAAGAAAGGGGAAAGACGAGCCAGTGAAACGTGAGAAGATCGGACGCGGGAGGATCGTGCGCGCGGTACCTTCTCCCTCCCGCGCTCATTTTGACTTTCCTCTCTCCCTTTCTACGGCCTGGCACACAGGCTAGTATCGAGGTATTCGGCCAACATGTTCACATTCTTGTTGCCCCCCAATTCACATAATGTGATGATTCATTTGGGAGGTGACAATTGTTCTTTTTTGCAAATACCCTCATGTGCTCAGTTGCGTGTGACAAATTGCACGGTTTTAACCCCTAAATGAATCATCACGTGAACTGGAGGATGTAAACACGTATCAGCTGAATCCGTGTATTAGATATCCAACAGGGTTTTGCCTTTTTTTTAATAGTAGTCAAACATAATAGTTAGGAGTGGTACCTGTTGTTTTTATATTTACAATGTTCATTTTTCTTTAAGACATTACCTTTACAGCTATACTTTAAATTCGTCATGTACGTATGTACATATATGTATGTGTTTTTTTTTCCCTTAATCCTTCTCGTTGCTTTTGGGGTACTCATTAATGTGATATCTCGGTTTCACTTGTTCTTCAAGGGCGAGATTTTTCAAGCTCGTTCAATCTTGGCTCTGGCATTTCAAGCCAATCCAAACAGTGAAGAAATTTGGTTGGCTGCCGTGAAACTGGAGAGTGAAAACAATGAAGATCAGAGAGCAAGGTATGATAAGTTTTTACAGAGTCTTCTCCGTATTAAAGTAAAATCTTCAAAAAATAAACTTGTGGGTCTCGAAGGAGTATCACCAAGGACACGAAATATGCCTCATGCTAGACTGCATGCAGTCTCTCTTTTGCTCGAAAATTCAGAGAAGAAAGCCACGTCACACTCGTGGTCACGCTCGCACGCTTACCTGCTTTGCTTTCTTCTCCACGGATTTTCGATGAAAAAGAGAAACTACTTGCAGTGTAGCCTCAAGCCAGACTATGACTATCGAATAGGACGTTAGATGGATATTTTGCTTATTAGTAGTACAAGGTTTTGTCCTGACTCTCTCTGTCTTCCCACAAGGTTTGTAGATACACACAAGACTAAAAATCCAGATTTACGTAGTTGTTGTTACTTTTTTGTATCAGTCTCTTTTCTTGCATTACGCCCTTAACCTTACTGCATGTAAATCACAACTTGTTTGTTTGATTATTTATCTCACTTGTTTGTTTTAAGAAAACTTCTCCAGCGAGCCAGACTGAACGCTTGTACGCCAAGGGTAAGTTGGTGTAGAATATACATCACGGATGCATCTCTGCTGTATTGTCTTAAACCATGTTTGTTTCCTTTCGGATTTCGATTATCCCCTTCTTTACTACCTAAGTAAACGGTTATTTTTGGAATTCCTATGGATTGATAATTTTTGACGTACACGGTTACATGGTTTGTCCTCGCCGGTGTCAAATTTTGAAGGACACAAGAAAAACCTGTCTTGCAATGGAGATAGATGGAGAAACTGAAGGCGAGAAACAGTTATTCAGCCATGATAATGTGATTTACAACATCAAAAAGACAAAATTTGACACCGGCGAGGACAAACCATGCAACCGTGTACGTTAAAAAATTATTATCAACCCATAGGAAACTCCAAAAGTAACCGTTTACGTAGGTAGTAAAGAATAGGATAATCGAAATCCGCAAAGGAAACAAACATGGTTTAAGACAATACGAGCAAAGATGCATCGGTGATGTACATTCTACACCGACTTACCCTTGTGCGTACAAGCGTTCAGTCTGGCTCGCTGGAGAAAGTTTTCTTAAAGAAAAAACAAATGAAATATTTGTGATTTACATGCAGTATTGACAGGTAAAGGGTGTCATGCAAGAAAAAACGACTGATACAAGGAAAATAACAACAACTACGTAAATTTGGATTTTTAGTCTTGTGTGTATCTACAAACCTTGTGGGAAGACAGGGAGAGTGCAGGAACAAAACCTTGCCCTACCAATAAGTAAATATTCAATCTAACGTCCTATCCGATAGTCATACTCTGGGCTTGAGGCTAGACTGCGAGCAGTTTCTCTTTTTTCATCGAAAATCCGTGGAGAAGAACGCATAGCAAGCGTGCGGGCGTGACCACGAGTGTGACGTGGTTTTCTTCTCTGAATTTTCGAGCAAGAGGGAGACTCCATGCAGTCTAGCATGAGGCATTTTTGGGGACAAAAATTTCGTGTCCTTGGTGATACTCTTCCGAGACCCACAAGTTTATTTCCTTTGAAGATTTTACTTTAATACAGAGAAGACTCGGTAAAAACTTGTTCATACCTAGCTCTCTGATCTTCATTATTTTCACTCTCCAGTTTCACGGCAAGCCAACCAAATTTCTTCACTGTTTGGATTGGCTTGAAATGCCAGAGCCAAGATTGAACGAGCTTGAAAAAATCTCGCCCTTGAAGAACAAGTGAAACCGAGATATCACATTAATGAGTACTCTAAAAGCAACCGAGAAGGATTAGGGAAAAAAAAACACATACCATATATGTACATTACGTACATGACGATTTTAAAGTATAGCTGTAAAGGTAATGTCTTAAAGAAAAATGAACATTGTAAATATAAAAACAACAGGTACCACTCCTAACTATTATGTTTGACTACTATTAAAAAAAAAGCAAAACCCTGTTGGATATCTAATACACGGATTCAGCTGATATGTTTACATCCTCCAGTTCACGTGATGATTCATTTAGGGGGTTATAACCGTGCAATTTGTCAGACGCAACTGAGCACATGAGGGTATTTGCAAAAAAGAACAATTGTCACCTCCCAAATGAATCATCACATTATGTGAATTGGGGGGCAACAAGAATGTGAACATGTTGGCCGAATACCTCGATACTAGCCTGTGTGCCAGGCCGTAGAAAGGGAGAGAGGAAAGTCAAAATGAGCGCGGGAGGGAGAAGGTACCGCGCGCACGATCCTCCCGCGTCCGATCTTCTCACGTTTCACTGGCTCGTCTTTCCCCTTTCTTTCCCCTTCGGACGCCTGCCACGCAGGCTACCTCGATACCCATGGCAGAGTAATGCGTCGCTTGATCAGTTTTCTAATCAAACACTGTTAGTTTTTTTCTGATAGTATTTTACCCATGCAAAACCCGCGTAAGTTATTCCGGAGGAGAGGAAATTTAAGCACTTTCGTGCCACGTGCCAACAAGAGTGGTTCTTCGCTGTTTGATTGTCCAAAAAACGTGGAAAGCAATATAAAAGAAATTACTGGCTGAGTTCTTTTCCATACATGAAATCGGAAATAAAAACATTGACATTATGTTATTCAGACTTTGACAAATATTTAGAATTTACTCTCATTTTTTTGCTTTAGTATAAATTTACCGTAGTCTATTGTGAATCTCTGAATTTGACTGGCTATATTACCGTTTTCTATCTGCTGATTGAAAACAGTTACGCATCTGGGCACATCACGCATCAAGTTTGAACCTGATGTAACATAATAAAACAGTTCTTTTCTACGCGTTACTTGACATTTTTTCTTTTTATGCAATGAGACTACGGTAAATTTATACTAAAACAATTAGACTACTTGCCCTCGTTTTCTACGAGCGATAGTCAACTCGGCTACGCCTCGTTGACTATCTGCCCGTAGAAAACTCGGGCCCGTAGTCTAATTGTTAAATGGCTTCACCACATCATTGAACAGTATTCTATACCTATAAAGCAACACTTACAGCCATCCACTTAGATTTAGCTCCCATCAGCCACAGGACTTCTGCCTTGGGGCAATGCTTGACTGCATTCTGTAGCAGAACCTCTAACGACTCTCTGTGGAGGACAAAAATACGCACATACAGTATTATTAAACATGTGACACAACAAAGAGTTACTAATGACTTAGCTGTGGTTAATAACAATAAAAAAACATATTTATGCAGGATAACCATTCCAGTTATAAAAACTGCTATCAACATGGGTCCTGCGTAAAATAAAAAAACCAACATCGAACAACAAATTAAACGATTAAGTATATAAAAGTAAAAAAAAAAAAAATATAAGAGATCAAAGAATATGCATATAAAAAAGATAAAAAGACTAAAACTAGATTTATATACAATCATTAAATATATCGATCGGCCCCATATTACCCTAGGGAAACTAGGGTTCCATGGGGAAAATGGCTTTTCACTTGATACCCATATAACTTACGGAAAATGTACCCAAGCAAACCTACAGCTGTATATGGTCGTATGGCAAAGAACAGTTTTTAAAGCAATCAAGATTTTTACGATGACTGCAGAAATCCTCACGCACTCATTGGCTAATTTTTATTGTCAATAAGCGGACAAACACATGAAATTATAAGAGCGGACAATATGACAATTTGTTATCGTAAAAAACAAATTGACGTCAGTTTTTAATGCGTCTGTCCTGTTATTGACGATGAACTTCGCCATAACATTGTCAAAGTAGTCTGCGGATCCACAGCTACTTTGACAATGATGTGACGAAATTCATGATCAATAACAGGACAGACGCATGCATGAAAAACTGACGTCAATTTGTTAAATTGTTATGTACTAACTAGTAGTAGATCATCAGGCCAGAGCTTGTCTTTGCTTATCTCTGTTTAGAGTAGTCTACCCCCCCCCCCCCGGATGAGAGTAGTCTCCATGCCCCGCCCCCCTGGTTTAGAGTAGTCTCCCCACCCCCCTGCCACCCCCCTCTCCCAATGGGATGCTAGTCCAATTAACTGGTACCCGTTCATACACCTGGGTGGAGAGAGGCACTGTTAGTGAAGTGTCGTGTCCAAGAACAGAACAGGAAGCAACCACATAACATCCACTTAGACCATATGAAACTTCTTATTTTTCATACATGGTGTAGAAATCACACTTAAACTTTTTTTCTTAAGTTAAAAAAAAAAGTTGGCATGAAGAGGACTCGAACCCCGATCATCAGATTACTAAGCCACCGATGTCACTCTGCCAAATTCTCGATTTTATTGACAAGAAATCCTAACCCTAATATAAAAGATAACCGCAAGCAATCTAAGCTAATGTAGGCTAACCGGAGCGCTATTTAGGCTAACCGAACGATATTTAGGGTAACAGGAGTGCTAATTAGGCAGCAAAGCAAATCTGGTTTAGGCCGATGATATTCGCTATACAAAGAACTGAGTGATGCGTGGTGTAAAATGTCAAGGACTGCCTATCTGGTTCAGGTCGATGATTTTTATTGCTTTCCAACAGAACAGTGTCCCCGGCCACTGCATAAACCCAGACTGCTCGATCCAGAGAGGAGCGCACTTAACCATGAGGCACCACACCTACCACATTGTCATATCGTACAATTCCACATAAATTATAAACAAAGCAATAAGAAGGTCTGTTTAGGAAAGAGCAGGTGCAAAGCGTAATCAGCAAGTAAACCCGTTCAAGTGAGTGTTGACTATGCCATTGACCCACCTTGTCCCATGATTCTTTTCAAAGTGAGCAGCTCTCAGCCAGACACTCTTCTTGCTGGGGAACACGGACAGAGCATGCGCATAGATAGCTCTTGCACATTCAAAGGCATTGTTGGCAACACACTGGAAATGAAGACAAAAAAACACAGAGTGGAAATGGAAATAACTTTATTTTGTCTAAATAGATTTATGAAGTTTGGAACACGAAATTACATGTTGCGTTATCTACCTTCAGTTGACAGGCATAAATTTTACCGCGTTGGGCGTGAAATGACAAAAAAGAATACATATATGGACAGTTTGCATATGCACAAAACCTTGATTGTGGATTTGTGGGCATGTGATTTGAAAATACAGTGCTTGGCTCTTCTGTTTTACTTACACTGTTAGCATCTTCCATCCAAGTGTGTTTTCTGTCTTCCTCCTCTACACCAATACCTATCACAGTATCACTGCAAACATAACACACATTCAAATTCTAATCTTTGAACAGGACGCTACATCAGCCTTAGCTGGTTTTCACACGGGTCCCCTATCCTGATCGTATTGACAGTTAGCAAGTTGGTTCTTGTGGAGGGAGGAAACCCGGACAACCCAGACAAGAACACTCGGAGCAAGAATGTTCGGAACACTGTCCCCAATCCCAGCCAACCCTGGTTGAAGGCCCAACTGCGGTCATCCCAAAACGCAAACCACACAGACTGTAGACTGTAGACCTGCTAATTTAACCGAGTGCTTTTTCTTCTGACATTTGACTCAGTTTTTATTGGTTCTACAGTTATAAAGTAGTGTTCAATATGTCCTCATGCTTGTTATTTATCCACAGGCCGCCTGTCACATATAAACTCAGTAAAATGACCTTGCTCACAATGAGTAGTTCAGTGGATAGAGCGCCCGCCCGGTGTTCGGGAGGTCATGGGTTTAACTCTTGTCGGGGACTCAAATTTTTTCTTTGTCCCATGCTCGCATCATGTTGATGAATTCACCTTCCACAATCACTCCGATACTATGTAGGATATTGAACACTAACTTGGTGACCAGAACAAAAAAAATATGCAGCCAAAGTAAATGCAAAAACAAGTTAAGAAAAAACAAAATGTTACTCAGTCTGCACAGTCCTGCAAGGTCTGCGTTTTGGGGTGAACGGTCCAACTGTCTGAAAAGCGAAAACTAAAATATCCCTATTATGCTTCCCACCATGCTCTATCTAAATTTTTCAATGTAAAACTTGCTACATCCCATGTTCATTTATGGAAAAACAACAACAACAACAACAACCAAAACAAATATCTTCTCGGCATTACATAGAATTCTTTTGTCCAGTTTTGCACTTTATCACACAACACATACACGAGACAGTAGGGAGCTTTAGATTGGACTGCGAGTACGAGATTGGGTACGGTACTACGACTGTTTCAATTCTAGTTTTCAGGCTTTACATTATCACAAAATATACCCTTTTCATCCCATGAGCTACTCTTTCACTTAAAACCAACATGAAGAACGAGGGCTCTGGAAACGTCAACTGGTTTGAAATTCCAAAATCGTACTCATACTTAATCTCGTACTCGTAGTCTAATCTAAAGCTCCCTACTAAGTGTCACGCAATACTACCACAAACTTACATAATGGCCCGACACGTGACCACACTGGCCTGCTTTCTCGCTCTCCTCGGCATCTTTAATCCACAAGTCTCTGTTAATTTCCACGCCAGTTTGCTTTTAACGATGTTATCGCTGAAGAGAAAAAGTGAATCATCGTGCATGCTAAAATAGGCTAGCGCATGTTTACACTGCATACAATTTCGTACATTTTCGTACCCTGAAATACTTTGGCTTCATTATACTAATGGTTGCTTTGCAAAAACAAAACTTTTAAAGCCATTAAAATGCTCAAAAAAAGGTGCTGGTAGAGAGCGGGCACATATCAAATATTTCAGTCTTAAAGGGGTAGAACTATGCAAGGTAGAAAACCACCAAATTAAAGACTAAAAATAAAGTTTGTGTTGTTTGAAAGGGCAAGAATTTGTGGACGATTACTTTGAGACGTTCACAAAACTTGTTGCGTCTTTTGAATCTGCACAGTTAATACATGCAGTGAATGGAGAGCATTGTGGAATGATGAAAAAGCATGCAGGACCTCGAATTTAGCCTCGAGGTCATTAGTGTTGAGTTCTTAGACGGGACACTCACTGTCACAGCGCCGCTGTCCACCTGAAAAACTAGAGTTCTGGTCTCGGGACTCTCATCAGCTTAATGTGCGCAAGACATGGACTAGCATCCCTTAGAGGGACAAGAGAAGTTCTTCTACTGGTTACAATGTACTTTATTTTGCGAAAGGGTTCAGTGGAGTGGGCTACCAGGCTCGGGTACTGACTTAACCTTCCAAGACTGAGTATGAAAACTTTATTTTTTTTCCTTAAATAGCCATCAAGGCAATGAGGATGAACAAAACAAAATTCATCTTTACTATATAGATGACAGTGGGACGTTACAAACTATCCTTACCTCTGTCAATGATTTTCTCCACCATAGGAAGGTGTCGTTGGCTTCTTCTAGTTTAGCTGCTGTAATCCAAATCTGCCTGTCGGTTGGAATGTTCTCGCGAGCTTTGTTTCAAGACCTGCAGTGATATCACAGTGTCAGGGTTGAGTGGCTTAAACCACAGCTAAACGCACGGCACTTCATTAAATAGATACCAACCTTCCTGGCGTTTTCATACGTCTCCAATCGTGCAAGAGCAAGCCAAAGCTGGAAGGAAATAAAAAAGTGAAAGAAAAATCAAACAAGTCTACCAAATACATCTGAAGATCATATCAAAGTGTATAAAGGGGCTTTTATTACAAGTTATCACAGCAGAGTCCAACATCTCCTTACGAACATCCTTTACACGAACATTCTCTCTTACGGACAGTTCCCTTGGCCACACAATAATAAAAAAGAACGCCTGACCCCACCAATAAAATACCGCTCAAAAGTAAGTTATACCCCTTGTGTCTCGTTTTCTCATGAAACAAGTCTTGTTTCTCGCTAACAACGTCTCGTTTCTCACGAAAAACACGTCTCGTTTGTCACGAAATGTAACATGTAAGCCAAGACAGTTTGTCTATCCTTGTAATATTTATGTTACATCGCAGTAGATAAGCTATGCCCATGCATGAACTTTACCTCCACACTTGTGGGACAGCATTCTACAGCCCTGCTTAACATGATCTGAGCATCTTCAGGGCCTTCCACTCTACAGCTGCTTTCCAAATCCTGACAGAGTTAGGAATCTGCTCCAGTGCTAAAAGGGGACAACAGCAGCAACAAACATGTACACTGTAGTTATGTTAAGTTAAATTCATCAACACAGAATTCCAGTCGGTAGTGTATTTGCCAAATCATGTGGAAACTTGACACAAAAAAATTGCAATATAACGTTTTAGTAAAAGGTTGAATACCAGAATTTAAATACTCTTGCATTTTGATTGGTTCTCACTTATGATTATTGGAGGACTGGACGCATCATAGGACGATGTCATTGACTTTCTCTTATGTTTCTTTAATACATCGTCCAAAAAATAGATTCATACTGTACAAAGAAAAAGTGGTAAAAAATGAAATGGTTAAAGCGGGGATAAAAACTACACATATGGAGCTTGTTTAAGGCACATGGTGCGTGTGGCCTTGAGATGTTCTTCCTGCGTGCAGGTAGCATTCATCAATTTAGCAAAAACCGTATTAATTTTTTACCTTTCCTGTAAACTCTTTTCTTTGCTTTTGCCTCATCCTCCAGTGCTGCAGCCTTGATCCACAGTCGAACAGACTGTGGCAAACTGACCAACTGCTTGAGCACACACTGATTTGGCTGTCTCTGGAGGCTACAAACGAGATAACAGCTTGTTAGCAATCACCTCATAAGACCCGTTCACCAAACATTGATCAACAAAGGCTAATATACATTGTTCACTATGGGACATGTGGGGACATGAAGCAGGGTCAAGGCCCTTCATAGACAACCTGTAGGATGCGTGTTGCATGGACATCTGGTACATACAGACAGATGCTGGTTATTTTTTATGCTGTAGCGAAGCAGTTGGTAAGAGCACAGCATATGATGCAACAGTGAAAATTCAGTCCACTTTCTCCCTGGTTCATGAGGCACAAATTCAAACCAGCTGAGGTTCGTGCAAAATGTTGCACGGACAAACATTTGATCCCTGTGAAAGAACTTTTTTCATGAAAAGGGCAGCTCACTTGTTCAAGGAAAACAGTCATTGCAGCATGCTCGGGGCTTTGTGTCCCAGCAACAAGCTACTAGTGTGTACGACCTTAAAAGAAGTGCTAAAAAATTGGAAAATCTATTTTGCAGCAAGGTATTGTACATGTACTTGCCATTCGGTTTATTATAAGCAGTACGTACACAAGTATGTATATATACAATCTTACATACTCTATATGTACACATGTCGCATTGCTTACAAACCTGCAGACGGATTGCCTCAAGCCAGACGTCTTCATCTTCGAACAGACCTCTGTCCCTTTCATGATTGTGTTTCGTGCAGCTTGCATGCGACCTGTCACCTCTTCTAAGCGAGCAGCAGCTATCCAACCTAAATCATATGCAAGAAAGAGAGCTGAGCAGTGCAGCATAAGCTAACTACATGCAAACAAATAAATATATCTTATTAGACGTTTTGTTGTGTAGTATCGCTGAGTATATTTACGAGTTGTGCCATATTTTGGCGAGCCCGTAGGGCGAGTCAAAATACAAACAATGAGTAAAAATTCTCAGCGATACTACACAACAAAATGTCTAATAAGAGATTTATTATCCAACACGCAAATTGGTACAAGTATGTTAGTGTGAGCGAATTTCGTGGATATTTATTCACAGGGAATGCGTGACAGAAGTATGCGAAGTAGAACAGAATTGGCACGGGAAATCCAGCTAGCTGCTTGGTCAACGGCAGGAAACCTGTCTAACCGGTACTCTGAAGTACAAATACCACGTGATATTTGTACTCGTTTTGGGCGTTATTTGTACTCTGCGAAGTGCAGTTGGATAATAATACTGTATATTTTAAGGAGGAGGAAATACAGGTAGTACATGTGCATTCAAAATTACAGGATTTTGGACCATGGTCTGGTAGATTCTGTCTGTCACTTGCTGGACAGGCAAGAAAAAAATAATTGGAAATTTTTTGAGGGAATTCAAACCACTGTTCAGTAGTACTGTAAATTTTTGGGACCAGTGAGAATTATTTCCAGGCTAGTCCATCATAGTTTGAACTTTCAAAATTGGCAAGCCCGAAAATTTGTTTTCTTTGCACCTCAGAAATGCCAGCACCAGAAACTAACATGTTCTTGATTTTGTTTTGGGTGTGTGACTGCCCTGAACAATGTAATTCGCATCCATTTGTAAAAAAAAAAAGATAGTAAATTAATATTAAAAGCAGCATATATTACAGTAGTTTCATCACCCACCAGGCCCATGCTGTGGATTTGTAGTGATTACAGACTTCAGTAAAAGTCGTGCTTTCTTGATATCTCTGTGGAATCAAAACAACAACAGAGTCACTTACTGAATACATTATGGTACAAATAATTTCTAAAACTACATGAATAAACGTGTCTGCTTATAAATGACATGCAGCTGAATGCGTCACCAACAATACATGAAGCTTAAGTAATTCATTTGAAATAACATACATGTACATGGAATTGATGTAACTATTAAAATAGCAAAAGACATCTTTGTAGCTAAGAGCCTTTACAGTAAGAGGGTTCACAGTACTCAAATAAGCTAAGACCCCAGTCCATACACCTGTAGAATCTTCACATAGAAACCAACCAACTTACTACTCACCAACTGACCACTTAACGAGATTATAAGACAACTCTACATACAGTTAATTTAGAGAGGAATGGTTATGACACTCAACAAAGTTCTTTGTTGAATGATTTTGTTCTCTTTATTTGGCCTTGACTGTGCACAAAACACAATAGTTGTTTGCCACTGACTAAGGAACTGACCAATGGAGCTATTTTGATTATGTAACCCATGCATAGTGTATGAGCGTAAACCAAAAGATTGTGCACGGTCATGGACCTTCCAATATAAATTTTGGCATCTTTGTTTGCTCCTATGATGATGGTGCCGGGCTTCAAAAACATTCCCCACTAGAAAGTAATGCTTTAAGACAGCAAATTTTCTTGTTGCACACTAGTGTATGTGCCTTCTTCATAAAACAGTGTTTTACAGGAGAAGGTGAAAAAAACTACAATTTTTAACAATTGAAAACAGTTTTCCAGGAAACTACATGCGAGGTGGCATTCAGAAAGCATTCTGAAGGCAGTCATACATGGCCAAATAATAAGAAAACATTAAAATGCTTGGTGATTAAGCTTTCAAGCTTGCAAGCTACATGTACACCAAATGAATATACCCCAGATTTGTCTACTTTTGTCATCTTAGAAACCAAACTAAAGCAAGAAGCATTGTGATATCATAACATGAATGTAACATACCAAAAGTTTACAACATTACAGTGGAACCCCACTCTACAGACACCCACTTAATATGGACACCTGCTTTATATGGACAGTTTCGTTTGTCCCGACAAAAACCTTTATATGGACACTGGGTCATACGGACAACAGACACTTTTCTGTTTCCCGAGTTACAAACTCTCATATATTGTCAACCCCGCTTTACGGACACTGATTATCAGCCCACTGTCTATTTTCATTGTCAGTCAGGTATGTGATAATTGTAGAGATTGTATTCTGTTGAAATAATACAGAACTGGGCTAAAACATCTAAAAACGAAGTAGCATCAGTACAAGGTAAAGTTGGCTCTTACTTCGTGTAGAAGACACAGCTGACGTACAACAATAGACGACAAAAGGACAAAAGAACGAGGAAAACAATGGAGACAATAGGTTTGTTTAGCGGCGTTCTTTTGTTTAGTGTACTGTGTCTTCTACCCGAAGTAAGAGCCGTAAAGTCACAGACTTTTTCAAATGAATCCATCATCATGCCTGTCTCAATAACAATACTCTGTACAAAACTTTAAAGATTTTCCTCCGAGACTATGATAAATGATCCCGAGGTTCCTTTAGGATGAACTTGTTACTGTTACGTTTCTCCTAAAACTGTCTGCTTTGGTCTTTATATTGATAAAACATCTGTTTCTTACATGTTCTCAAAGAGCCCACTTAATATGGACACCCGGATAATACGGACACTATGGCATGTCCCCTTGGTGTCCATATTAACTGGATTCCACTGTATAGTGTAACTTACCCAATATCTCCACCAGCTGAGGGAGTTAAACTCTGAAGATCAGTCAGATAACCTTTAGGATCTACCACGGTCTGACCACTTACAGAATCAGAGGCCTACATGTAAGTGGGTGAATTTATAGTTAATAACCTGTTTTATTCATAAAAGAGGAGTGGTACATATACATGTATAAATAATGTTAAAAAGTACAGCATTATATAACGAGTTTTTACAAGTAATTAAAATATAGTTTTCTATTTTTTCATTCTTTTCTCTTTGCTCGAATGACGTAATCATGCAAAGCAAGCCATTAAAAAGAAACATACAGTACAATGTATGGAACATATCAAAGAAATAATGTATATTTGCAAAACCCGTTGTTGAAAAAAGCAATCAACCCCTCCCCCTGAAAAAAGTGTGAGTAGTGGTCTACCCCTATTAAAATAATATTAATTATAATGTACATTTATATACTATACATGTATCTAAATGTTAGCTATATTTTGTGAGTCAGATAAATCAGTTGCTGTTTAAGGGAAGCTCCGACAAAACTACTAAATTGAGTCATTACCTGATCCAGTTTGACACCCACAAGAGATTTCCTGGCTTCACCAATTTTGATCAAGTCAAGATCTGCAGAGGGTGTCGCAAACCCAGTTGTCATTCCACCAGGAGTCACACCACCAGGAAATGGAGTTTGGAGTCCACCGTATTTCTTGCAGTGAAATAAAACTACATGTTAGTCTATCAAAAGCCTTTCGATACACTGTTTAAAAGAGCTCTTCTAGTACCTCTCTCACGTGGAGCGAGGCTACATTTCATGTTTTGCTAAAATTAATAAAATCTGACAAAAATTGATATGAAAGTACAAAATAACCGAGGTCTTGCACAGTCAAAATCTGATTGATGGACACCTTCAAGCTGGCAAAATCCTAGCAGTGTACGAATTTTGGCGTTGGTTGTGCCAGAACACAGTCATTCACTTTCCCTTCAAAACACCTGTTGGCTGCCGACACACTTTCTTTTGTCTGTGTGGTATGGTGTGCAGTACAGCCAAAAAAATAATGCATGAGCAAGAAGTGAGAGAGGTCCAAGATTAACACAGTGAAACTCTACAAGAAGTGAATGTTCACTGTTGGGTTTTTGTGCTTTACCCACAAGTACATTTGTACTGCAAGAAGTTGAAAATCTCACTGCAAAAGGGGTTGCCTACAACACGTGTCTTGCAAAAAATAAAGAAATATTTAACAAACAAATAAATCGATCATTAATCAAATCATTCATTAATTTATTTTAAAATATAAATAATTAGGAATTTGCAGACTGGTAGAACATCCCACGTAAAGTCCTTTGTCCACCATTTCCAGATCAAATTGGAATTTACAGTAGAAGTGTTGTTTTTAGTGGAGGGAGGAAAAACAGAAAAACCCTCAGAGCAAGGTGAAAACTAACAACAAACGCAATCACAGTACTTATGATGCCAAGGAATTGGTCCAGGATTTGAACCCGAGACACTGTGGTAGGAGGAGAGCGCTCTCACCACTGCACCATCGATGCTCCCCCAAATTAATTACAGTACAGAAAGGTTCAGCTTTAAAACTTTTACATGTACACTGTACATGTATGGCTTAATTTAATTGAATATAATTATGATTCATAAATTTAACAAAAACGTTTCCCTACACTGTATCTTGTTTGTTGATGATACTATTGCCATGTATTGAACAATGTTTAGTAACTTTACTCTGTATATGTATCTTATACTACAATGTACCTGTTGACGTGAATCAAGGGTTGCCATTTTCTCCCCACTCATTAGTGCACTATGCAGAACACTGTCAGGTACTGGAGTGAATCTATCAGGAGAACATGCAAATGTATATTCGATAAAATCTCAGTCAGTCTGTTCACAAGATATTATAATTAACTATTATTCACCGAAGTGGAGGTAAATGTCCACCACTATTCACCGACACTGAGGTGAATAATTGTTTTAGTATATACCACAGAAGCTGAATAACTAGCGGCCAAAAGAGTAACTTTACTTGTGACAATGTACCAACAAAAGCCATTTTGTTTTTCTTTGGCTGCTCGGAGGTGAATAGTACTTGGCTAATCACCTCTGAGCTAGCCAAGCAGCGCACACAAAAAGTACTATTCACTTGTGTGGTATATACTAATCATAACTATTATGAGTTCCATTGAAATGTTCATACAAATTGTGAAAAATTAAAATGTAACGATAGATTGGCTTGGTGATTAGATTTGGGTGATTGCAACTGAGCACTCAAGTTCAGTCCACTTAAAATCTTGCAAAATATTTCTTCCCAAGTCCCCAAACATTTCTCTGCTACTTAAAAGCAATGTTACATCCATCTTACTTTTCTGTTCTTGGATTTCTTTGCTTCTTGTTCCTGTAGTCTCCAACCTCTGGAATACTCAGCCAGTCATCTTCAGACACTTCACTCAGTTTACGCTGATAAGAAATACAACAATTTCATCAAATTTAAAGCTTAGTCGACCAGGTCATAGTCACAAGTTTGTTTGTTTGTTTGTTTGTTTTGTTTGTTGCTGGTTTCTTACAGTCACATAAACAGAGAGGTGTTTTATTCTTTCTTTTTCATGGTCCTATATGTAATTTATTATAAATTTTCATAAGGCCAACAGAACAAAAGAATAGAGATTCAAAGGGAAAAGGCACTGTTTTCCTTGAGAACAGTTACCAAGTGTTTTGGTTACTCCCTCAAGACTGTAGAAGAAAAGAATTTCTTTTTGGATTGGTGTTTGTTAATCCCCGGTTCAACTACTACATGTATACTCCATGTCTTGTCCAACTGGTAAGCCAGTTGGGATTCTTTAACCATGTTTTCAGTTCTGTTTACAATACATAATTGCTTCTTCATTTCTAGTGTTCCCAATTTAAGCACAGGAGTGCTAAATACTATGGCACTTGAATAAAGCGAGTGACTTATTTTAATCAATTAATTATTAAATAATTAATTAGTTAAGCAAATAATTATTATTTTAGTTATTTGTTTGCTTGCTTGATTTTTTGTTTATTTATTTATTTTCCTCTTGATCGATAATGATTTCTTAAAACATAAGCAGGCAAATATGGTGTCATGATGACGCCGAAACTTCGGCTATTGACTTTAATATTTGCCTGCTTACAGTTTCTTATTATTATTAATTTTATTTATATGGAATACAGTATGTCGTGCCCAAAAAAGTAATTGCAGTAGCAGGCTTTACCTTCAGATCAGAAAACTGTTGCTGGATCTTTGGCCTTTCCTGTCGATACTGTTCAATCTCTTCTTTAAATCGCTTTTCTCTAAATTAAAAACACACAAAAAAGCTTTAACTACAATGTACATGTAAATTGTCTACAATAGAGTCAATTTGAATCTCACACAGATATGTTTAAAAAATTTAATAATGTGTCCAATCTTAGAGAATGTGTAATTCGAGAAAATATCTATACCTCCCCGACGGAAGGGATTCTTTCTATGACCCCCCTCCCCCCCCCCCCTCCCCCCCAAGCCTCTGGAAATTCCAATGGGCCCTTTGCAGTTTACGATCACATGGTACAAAAACCGCCATGCTGGAGAGCAAACCGCCCACTGGGACCTCCAAAACAAAAGAATATTTAGTTAAGTTACTTTGTTTTGGAGGTCCTAGTGGGCAGTTTGCTCTCCAGCATGGCGGTTTTTGTACCATGTGATCATAAACTGCAAAGGGCCCATTAAGCCTCATACACCTGTACATATCTTTAATTTTATCGGCCTTAAAGAACCCCCCCCCTCCCAAGGAAATTCCAATCCCTTCTGTGGTGGGAGTATGGATATTTTCTGGAACTGCACTAACAATAGCTTTAAGTGTGACCTGTTCATAAACTGTTCAAAGTAGCTCAAACTTTTTAATCCAGGGGTCGAAATGTTGTCTGTCTTCCTGCCAATTTCAGCTAAATTCTAGGAAGTGACAGGTACAAAATATTTCCATGTATACCTGTCACAGGCAACCGGCAAGAAAATCCTTAGTTAGTAATTCAGAATTTATTAGTGTGAATAATATTTTCATCCATTTCCTTCTTGTAGTCGTGCTCACTCATGCAGTTCTCGTAACGTAGTTACAAAGAAGTTGTTGTTAGTCAATAAAAGCAAGATGATGCAATCTTTGCAGTGCGCATCACAAAGAGTGCAAATATGGTTTCCTTCATTCTTCCACATTTCTTCGCACAATATGGATTGTTGATGTATAAACAATGAAACACATACATGCAATAACGCACAAGTATTCAAGTTCAATGAGAAGTAAAAAAGTTGGGCACCCATGGTTGACAGCAGAGGATGGAAAGATGTTCTGTTCTTACTGCAAAGACTTTGATAAAACAAGCAAGAAGAAATCCCAGCTCAGGCTGTGAG
The DNA here is from genome assembly GCA_019787425.1 of Platygyra sinensis. Taxonomy (NCBI): domain Eukaryota; kingdom Metazoa; phylum Cnidaria; class Anthozoa; order Scleractinia; family Merulinidae; genus Platygyra; species Platygyra sinensis. Next base: position 33,873 of record JAHPZR010010119.1, read on the forward strand.
TCGATGCGCATAGAAAATAGCTGCTCATGAAACTAGCCTCTTTAGCGCCTTAAACAGTACACAATGTCCAGCAGAGCAGCATGTCATGGAAGTTCTGATTACATGGAGGATCTCATGAAAAAAATGTTCACAACTGAGTTTTTTTGTGGCCAAAAATGAAAAGTTGTTTTAATGTGAAAACACATTCATATCAAAACAAATTACTGTTGTTCAAGTTGGATGTTGCTGGAAACAGGTAAAAAAGTATTTTGCCTGTCACTGAACACATCTTTGAAACAGTCTGGGAACAGTCATTTTGCCCCCTGTTAGTCTGTATAACTATATGTGTCATGTCTAATTAATCAGTACAGCACAAGACCTGATTCAAATGGATGCTTACAAGCAGTACATGTACTTTTATCAGGCTCCGTTTCTTTATCAATGTTATTTTTAAGTAAGTTTGATTCTTTTATTGCTTCAGTTACCTTCTCTCTTTTCTCCTATCGTCCATTCTCCGATCAATGGAATCGTAAATTGCATCTGCTTCCTCATCATCTTTCTCATAAGGACAAGACGAGAACAAACTACCACCATACCCTGCAAACTAATAAAACATCACACAGCACAATTTAGTGTATCATGCAATACTGTTGATTAGAAATGTCTACAGCAATAATGTTATTACAGGCCATCTGATAGAGTGCAGAAAAAAATTGAAAATTATGCGGAAATTTTCGGCAATATTATGCGGAAGAAAGTGACGATTATGCGGAAAAGACGCCAGATTATGCGGAAATTTCTACAATTTAATGAAGTAGCTCCCTTGGCTTTTTCCAACGTATAAAATACACGTTAACATCTTACCAAGAATTTAAGTCCTTTATGACACGTTTGACCTTTTGCCGCCATTCGTGGACATGTATTTCTTCGTTCAACGCAATTTTTTCATAGTTTCCGTTCATGTGTTTGTTCGAAGCTTAGTAGCCAGGCATTAAATCCGACGAGAAAAACTGGACACTGGTACAGTACCGGACAGAAGTAACCTAACACTGAACGCGTTACTGGAACGCAAATAGAACGCGAAATAGAACGCTGCGGGAACGCCAAAGGAACGCCAAAATTTCTGGTGAGCTGGAGAGCGTTCTGAACAAGAACGCGTTCTATTAAGAACGCGATAACGCGTTCCATTGAGAACGCGAGAATGCGTTCCATTGAGAACTGAGTTGTGGTTCGTGCAGAGACTGTAATGTTATTGCAGCGTGCTAACAAAATTCTTTGAAGTTCTGTCGAAGCAAGTTCATCGTTTTTCTTCATTTCTTTGTCAATTACGTCGACAAGTTTAAGTTTCAGATTTCGTCCTTTGCGTAATCATAGCACGCTGGGGCCAAATAAACTACTTCAGAATGGAAGATCAAGGTGTACTGAGTCATCAAACTTTTCCTTACGATCGGTGCGCTCGCTTTCAAGTGAGTTTTACTTACCGACCGAAGATTTATAGCCGGGATTTAAAGCAGCTTCCTGGACTTCCATAAAGAGAAATAGTAATGTACAACATTATTTCGAAGATGAATTTGACCTTTGGAACTATTGGTAAAGCCATGGCCGATAAACTGACCGAAAAGTTGGCCGTAAAATCTCAAGCTTTCACTTTAATTAGCGTGAAGAATATAATTTGAACATGCGGTCACGCAGGGAAGCACGTTTACAAAACTTGATCATTTTTTTGCTTTCAGAAAGTTTTTTTCCCCTCATCGTGAATGAAACTTTATTTTTATTGAACTTCTTGACACGTTTCTTTCATTTGGTTGCCTATTTGTGAATTTTAGAAATTAAAAGTGAACAGTGTTTTCGTTTGCACGCTGGATTTCTGCATATTTAATTTACGGCGACTTCCGCAGTTTGTTTGTTTAGTTTCTTCGCTTCGTTCAAATATTTTATTTGAATCTTATTCAGCTACTACAGAATTGCTGAGAAAAGAAGCAAATGGGCACTAATTTACATGTAGCACAGTTGAAATATCATTTGTCAAAATAATGGGCTCGTTTTTACGGTCTTTTTGATTTCCAACTTTTATCTTTCTTTCGCAGCGCTGTAAATATTTCGTCGCTCGGCGATTAAATTTTTGATCTCTTGCTTTCAGATTGATTTTTATATGTGTCTTTCGCTTTTATTTTCCGTTGTTGTTTTTTTTTTAATGTAAGCCGTTATAGTACAAGAATGAACCGCGGATTCTGATGTATTTGCTTTCGTTTTGTCCTCCGAAGTCGATAATTAACTCATTTTCGCATATTCAATTTCTCGGCTCTCGTGGGAATCATTTTGTCGCGCGGAAAAGCATAAATAAAATTTCTTGTTTTCTGAGCAGTTTAACACATCCAATTGAGTTCTTTTTGTTGAAATATTTTTTGAATATTTTAGCCCTCCATGTATTTAACTTTGAAGAAACAATGTCGTGAAATCTGATCTTGTGTCTGTGGTTACTGCGCTTTTGTGCTTTCGCTCGCTCCTTTCGGAAAGCTTGCCTTCAGGGAAGAACTAACGAGAACGCCTTCTACTGAAAATTCTAAAGAAAATTCAGAACGCGTTCCTGCGTTCCTTCCGTTCTGATATTTTCTTTAGAACGCGTTCTATTTTGCGTTCCAGAATGTTAGGGGAACGCCAAGGGAACGCCAAAGGAACGCTAATTGGAACGCTCCAAGAACGCGTTCCGTGTTGATTTTTCCGTTAGGTTACTTCTGTCCGGTACTGTAGTCTCAAAACTAGAACCCAGGCCCTTCACCAGAAGACACATAGAACACCTGAAGGCTTAAAATTGTTTACGAATGAAAAGACGTGTTTTCGTCGCCGTTTTGGGTGAATAACTTCTTCAAAATGATCAATCTCTTCGATATTTTCGCTTCTGATAATGGTAATCAGTTGCTTTCTCGCTTATTTGTAGCAATTTTCTAGTTTTATGAGGAGAAATGCCCCAAGGATGCGGAGGATGCGGAAGTAGGCAAATTATGCGGATCCGTACTGCTGCATCCTGTCAGATGCCCTGTAAATATTATTACATGTACCTGTAGTATGTAGCCATTTAATCAGAAGAATTCAATGTTGATCTCAACCCTCTTTCAAATTGAGGTGTTATATTTCAAAATACCATTTATATACTTTTACAAAACAAAGGTTACATCTGTAGAAAGAGTACATGTTCTGCTGAATGAAGAGAAATACTTTTAGCAGGGCTGTATAAATTATTTTGTTCGCATCTGCATGCACATGCAGAGTGTACATGTACATGTACCTCATCGTAGTTAGTTTCATTTAAATCTTCTTCCTCTTCTTCTTGTGGCTTCTTTTCAGTTGCAAAGCCTGGCTTACCATGTCGCTCATCACTGTGGAGCCGATGTAAACACCATTAGTACTGTATATAACATGTTATAGGACTACAGTTGCACATAGTGTTCAATTTGGCAATGATGAGATGAAAAGAACCTCAGTGGGCCACCAACATTGAATAAGGCTTACATTGACCAACAGAGGAAGGTTTTGAATTCAGTTAATAAGATATGTATTTCCAAATTTGACTAGGATGTATACACACTTGATGTATTTGTGTTACCTGTTAATAATACTTGGGTCAAAAATGTTCAAATTATTTGTTAAT
>JAHPZR010010119.1:42500-47500 GCA_019787425.1 Platygyra sinensis
CATTATCAATCCAGTTGATAAAACCGAATTATCTTTTATTATATGGAGGAGAGTGTTTTACTGGGAACTAAACCACTCGTAGATTCCATACGCCACTTCATCCGGGACCCAAGTGGCGTATTTTCCGTGTCACCTTTGTGAGTGTCGTATCGTTCAATGACGTCACGATTCCCGCCTTTTGCTTTTGTTGAATTGGTTTCTCGCGTCGCCAATATTTAGTCTCCATATAATAAAAAGAGCATTACACGTTGGCTCGAAGATATGAATTTTATGTTCTCGTGGCAAGAAAAATATCTCACGAGTGAGCGAAGCGAACGAGTGAGATATTTTTCTTGCCACTCGAACATAAAATTCATATCTGCTCGCCACCGTGTAATATTCTCTATGTAATACCCCCAACGACGCAGCACCAGTTTCTTTAGAAACTTACCCCCTTTATATATAAAGAAATGGTTTGTGAAAATACATGTATCAGCCAGTATGATAGGCACTTTGAAAGTCAAGCAATTTTTGACTGAACAAAATTTTGCTAATCAATGGTCATGGAATTAAGCTTAATAGCAAATAAATCTCAAGTCAAGTGAAGCCTCCTGCAAAGATGCTCTTAGGGTTCACTGTTGGGAAGGAATGTATGAGGAGCCCTTAAGTCAAAAAGAATGTCTGTGGGAGGCTAAGCCAAGTGGTACCTTGGATTAAAAGACTGTTATGTGCATCATTTGTCCATCACCAAATTTCAAACAGAAGTCAATCCAGAGATAAATGTACTGCAATGCAGTAGAGGGGGTTGTCCCTCAATAACGGATTGTCAAGGGCTCTCTTAATAGATTATTATTGTTTTTAATAGTAAGTGTTGTGCATCTGTGATTTGGTAGCTTACTGATGTACATGTACACGTACGTATACAAATTCATATGCACAGGAATTCAATTAAACTGTCTTGTATACAGTCTTACAAACTATATTCCATCCCCCAGTACTACATAAAACTTAACAGACACCTGGTGCATCACACTTGCCGCAGTTAATGGTTATGAAGCCTGACATGGGTCTTTAATTGCTGTACAGTATATAGTGGAACCCCGCTCTACGGACAACCGCTTTATACGGACAGTTTCGTTTCTCCCGACAAAAAGCTCATCTATTTTCTCTAAAATTAACCCGCTTTATACGGACACCGGGTAATACGGACAACGGACACTTTTCTGTGTCCCGAGTCACAAACTCTCATATATTGTCAACCCCGGTTTACGGACACTGGTTATCTGCACACTGTCTATTTTCATTATCACAATTATGTGATAACTGTAGACATTGTGCCCTGTTCAACAGACAGATTTTTACGGGTGAATAAAATTACAGAACTGTACTAAAAAAAAAGTAACAAAGTAAAGTCACAGATTTTTTCAAATGAATCCACTGTCATGCCTGTTTCAATAACAATACTCTGTACAAAACTGAAAAGATTTTACTCTGAGACTATGATAAATGATCGTGACGTTTCGTTAGGATGAGCTTGTTCTGTTACAGTTAAGAAATTAAACAATGTTTTCTCCTAAAACTGTCTTTATATCGAGAAAACTTGTGTTCCTCAAGTGTTCTCAGAGAGCCCGCTTAACACGGTCACCCGGATAATACGGACACTATGGCATGTCCCCTTGGTGTCCATATTGAACGGGTTCCACTGTACATGTAAAGCAACAACTTTTTTCACTTTTATTTTGGCCTTGGCTGTACTTAAGTGTACACAGAATGCTGCAGGCTCTTGTCTGAGGAACTAACCTGAATGTGTAATTCCAGAAAATATCCATACCTCCCCCATGGAAGGGATTTTTTTCTAAGACCTCCTACCCCCTCACCCCTCTGGAAATTCCAATTAAGCTTCATACACTTCATTAAATATTTTGGCCTAACAGAACCCCCCACCCCCACAGGAAATTCCAATCCCTTCTGTGGGGGGGAGTATGGATATTTTCTGGAACTGTACAATAGAAATGCTTTAGTTGTGTAATACTGGATCTTAGTGTACAAGACCAAAAAGGAGATTGTAGACTAGACAGACATAGGCCTTCCAACATAATTCTTGCCATCTTTGTTTGCTCTAGTTACCACGCTTTGCAGCAGTTCCCTCTTTAAACAAAGGAATAACAAGATTAACATGCTTTTTATATTAAACAATCATTGCTACTTACAGTAAGAGTAACATGATACTATACATTCATAATATGTTAATTTAATTAATAAATTTATGTATTTTACAAACTGGAGAACATTCAAGATGTCAGGGTTTTTTAGCATTGACTCTGGAATTATGTTGAGCAATTAAATCTCGTAACTCTTTGTCAGCATTGCTTACTTGTCCACTATGTTGAAGAGCACCGGCACAAGAGCGACGCTTTTGTTTCACTGTTTGTTTGTTGACAGCATCCTTACTTTTGTTACTTGCAAGAGACGAGTTATTCGATTGAGTCTTTGATTTTGTCATTTCACTTTGTGTATTGCTGACGGCCGCAACACAAGAGCGACGCTTTTGCTTTGCAGCAATTGTGGGCCTCTCTAGTGATGATGTTGATCTTTTACAAGCAGAAGATGATGACAGCTTGTGCGATGGAGCAGGGCAAAAGTTGGGCTCTGCAGTTCTGATTTTGCGACCATTTTCATCATACTGGCTTCTTGCAGCGGCAATCTTCTTGTTATGCTGCTTGAGCAATGCCTCCAGGCTTGTGTCATTAGAAAAGGTCTCTGTTTCACTCTTCAAGGTCCTTTGTCTTTCAATCTCCGTTGTTGCAAAAGCCCGGTTAGGTTTCCCATTGCCATTAGAGTCTTCTGGTATGGCTTCAAGAGATCTTAGTTTATCATCTCTTTTAAGAATGTGATTGCCTTGTTGTTCTTGAGTTGCAGTTGTATCCATAACTGTAGCTCGTAACAACTTGCTGGAAACACCACAAGTTGTGTCTTTGCAGTCTATCTCCATCTGATCATCACTTAGGCTACATGCATCTGTTTCTCCTTTTACTTGACAAGGTAACCTAATAGGTGATGAAGAAATTGTTGAAGTACCAGCTGGATTTTGTCTTAGATCAGGGATGGCTGGAAGAAGCCTCCTTTTCCTTCCACACTGACCAGCTTGATGGTAACTTCCACTAACAGCCTTTGAAAGTACTGAGCTTTTTGGTGACAAGGGTGATCCCAAGGAAGCCTTTAGACTTTGGACCCGTGCCAGGGACAGAGGAGACAGATTAGCAGCCACGCGCTGTGGTGAACTCAGGCTGCCGTCACTTCCCTCTCTCTTGTTTGCATGTGGCGTTCCTCCTGTAATGAAAATTACGCAAATTAGCATCCATATGCAGAGATAATTCTATACATGTAGCAAATGTCACCATAAATGGATCACAATTTTCATGAATGATGAGATGTATGTTAAGTCCTTGGACTGTCCAGGTGAGCTTAAAATCCACAGAATTAGATATTTCTAAACTGTCTTGGATTTCTGAAACACAGTAGTGATTTACAACTAACTGGAAAGAGATTACCATGGGAATAAGGTCTACATCAGGGCAGCAAAAAATACAGGTTTGATTGCCCCAAGCAAGTAAATTTTGCTCTTGGGAAAGTGAAAATGGAAGGTTTAATTATAGTGGTCTGGTGGTCAAGTGAAATTTAATAGCGTCATTAGAGTCTTGTTAGTTGATAGGGAAGGTTAGCACACTTATTGGGCAAGTAATATTTTAGTAGGGGCAACTGTAAACTGAAATGTCCAGGTCTACAGCCTACTGGGCAACTGGGTTTCAGAAGGTTTTTTCTTGCTCAGTACATGGGAGTCTAGCTCTCTTAATCTTTATACTTTCTTGAATACTGTATTAAATGATCTTATAAATGCAGGCCTGCTCTCAACAGAAGGCCTTGTACCTAATAAATGCCCCCATGAGGTGTGAAGTTTACATTAGACAAGCCCCCCAAAGAATCACCTCAAAACCCAAGGAAACCCTCCATAGAGTAAAATTATTATAAAAAAATTTATTCATTTTCTTGCTTGCTTGGTTAGTATTGGCTTGCAAATTGCATTTTGAACAATCTCAAGTTTAAAGTACAGATACATGTAGCACTCTTTAATCTTATTCTTCTTAATTTCTGCACTCAGTACATCTGACTCTTTCTTAAGGTTTGTCCCAGCCCGGAACGAGACCCACTTCATACTTTCATTTTCTGCAAACTTCACAGTGAGGAGATGTGTTTCTGAAGCAGCTAAAATCCAGCAAGCACCCTTGAAGATGTCGATATTGACCTCTGAACATCCTTACGCCTGGCAATAGTACAGATTACAAAAGTATTTCACTCACAAACTTTGTTTTCCATCTAATTCTGTGGGCAAGAGAGTAGCTTATTTGTATCGTTGACAGACATTGTTAAAGTTTAAGTGAAATAAACACCTCTCTCTAATAAACGCCATTGCCTCATATTTGATACTGAACAGTTGCACCAGGCATTTATTAGATCATTTACGGTATGTGTACACCAGTCATTACAGCAAGTTGACAATCTGGTCGGGTATTTATAAAATAATTAAAAGACATACATTGTAATTAAATAAACTAACACTTTGCCATCTATTCCCTCGGTGATGTACTTTACTGTATTTTTCAGCAAAGTACGATCAGTTCTATAGTTCTTGGAATATTGTACATTATGACATACCTGTATTGTTGAGAGACCCTGGCAAGTTTGTCCCAGGTGGTGTAAAACTGCATTTATTTTTGTTTCTTATCTCATCAGGGGTGTCTTCACTCTCTATATTGCTCCCTTGTGAATCTTCCTTCCCATCTCCGACACAAGTCTGTCTGTCAGCTCTTTTAGACTGCCCATTTTTCAACCCCATTCCACTGCTCTCCCTGTTGTTTGCACCATCATGCTGTCCTCGTCGTGTTCGGATTGACTTGATCCCTAATGACTTTTTGCTGTTGTAGTTTTTCTTTGCTTTGTTGACTTTAGGCTTTGAGCTTGAA
>JAHPZR010010119.1:57500-58585 GCA_019787425.1 Platygyra sinensis
CGAAAGTGAACCCTGTTCAGCTCAGTTGAATTACAACATCGGCTGGGCGAATAAATGAGTTTTTGAAGACAGGAAGGATGGGAGATTCCATTGAACAAGGACTATCAGCAGGTTTTCACAGACTATATTAAATCTATTTCGGACATGTCGAATTACACACTAAATTCACAGCGCGGGTCAATTTGTCAATTTACATTCCTATCGCGGTCAGAAATTTGCACCTTCCTTGTTTAATTGTTGAAAGTATAGGCTGAATTCAGTGAAAAAAAAAACTCGGAAGGACATAACACAGCGAGGAAGTTCTTCTGAATAAACTGGATTTTCCTCGAGGAACCACATAAAAACGATTTGGAAATGAACAATGTCGGCACTCGAGCTCTTCGATCTTGGTTATTAAGCGAAAAAGGTGACACTTTTCGCTTATCAAACAAGTCGCTCTTGCTTATTAAACAAACACGTGAGTTATTCTTGTTTGTTAATCAAGTGTCCCACATGTCAAAATTTGTCGGTGCTTTTCGACCGTTTGAAGTTAAATTTTCAAAAGTTCGAATCGCCGATACGAGCCCTGTTCCCTCAAAATACTGAGAAAATGAAGAGCTATTTTGCAGACACAGCAAGAACGGAAGATTTCAATGAACGAACGTTTGTTATTGTCTTTGGGTAATGATATGTAATCTGTCGATGAAATAAACAACATTACGAGCGCCGTCGTTCTGTCGATCCAAACGAAAACAGTATTGTCCGAGCCAGAAATTTTGTGCTTTCAGTGTTGCCTTTGAAATTCGGATTGAATACAAAATCTCAGATAGACCTCAAAAAGGGAGCGGTAATAACAGTTTTTTCCACTACCTTGTACTGCACAACTACAAGAAACTTGTAACAAAGAATCCACTGACTGCTTTAAAATGCAAGAAAGGGTTTTCAGTTTTCGTTATAATTTATCAAGTAATTCTTGAATATTAGACGAAAATATCAGCTCTTCTTGCTTGATAATCAATTCTTCCAAAAAATTCATGAAACCCCGCCAAACCGCGAATTTCACCTGCAGGAAACTGCCGAGAATAGTGATCGAAAGATAACATAAT
>JAHPZR010010120.1:0-12500 GCA_019787425.1 Platygyra sinensis
TTACGTTACGCGTGACGCTTACCTTCTCATCCTCTTGTCTTTGTTCAATAACAGTTTGTTTCTTCTAGTTATCCGCCTATCTTGAGCACGTGTTTGTGCAGCTCTCTTCTCGCTTCTGTTCTCTATTACCTACTCAACAATGTCGCACCTAAATACTTGTTACATGGTTTCAGGCGACACAGAGTTAAACGTCTAACAAATTACTACTGCTGTCGTCGTTTTCTCGTCGAACCCTCAGAAGACACCTCGCTCTTCTCGAACAGTGTTTACTGCTTTAGCTCCAGAATCCTTCCTGTCGACCGATAGCATTTGTATCATGGCATCTAGGAAACTGAGCCGGTACAGAGTCTACTTCTCCTTTGTCTGTGTGAAGACTGCGCTGCAGAGTTGGTAAAACCTAGGAACAACGAAGATGAAGAAAATGTCTGACGCCGGACGCTTGGCCCGAATGCTCCACGCGTGACTCAAAACTCAGAAATCCTGCCTTTTTAGGACTAGCCGAGACAAATCACCCCGCCAAAACCGACTCGAGGGGGTCGTATGGGCGACTTTCGCGCCGCCCACTGGAAGTTGTGGACAACGATGGTTAAACTATTGCGTCCTTGCCGGTCTAGGAATGACCTCAAAGTGAAGATTACAAATGTTCCATGCAGAAAAAGGGGGGCACATGGTAGGGTATTGTAATGGCCCTGCGTAATTTTTCAAACGTAAAATAGCGAACCTCTCGGCGACAGTGGTGAATATCGCAACAACATGGCTGACAATTCTTGTGAAATGATGACAATCATTATTTTCATACGGTCAAAAAAAAAAGAATTCTTCGAGGCGACTTTAATCGCCGTAACCAAGGACCTGGTGAGTCTATCGATGAGTATGTCATTGTAGTACGCCCCCCAACTTGGCCAAAAACTCTGTGGTTTCTGCGACTGCATTGCGTGAACTTTTGCTTAGGACGCGTCTACTCTTAGGGCATCCCTAGATGACGCAAGACTCGGTGAGTAAGAGAGAAAAAAAAAGAAGGAGGGGACGAGGGGAGGGGTGGAAAAGGGGATGGGAAGAAGTAAAAATGAAAAGATAGACAGAGGGATGAAGATTGAATAGGGGAAAAATAAGATAACCACCAACAAGTAAATCTGATGGACGGTCAAACACATAGCGTACAAGTGAAAATCTTGGGATCTGGCGAAACGTGAAAGCGCGGGATAAAGGAAAATCACGGGGAAAAAGAAAAATCTTGGAGAAACTAGTTATACGCTTGGCTACCGAAACGACAATGTGGCCCTCTTACTGCGCATCCAAGTTTCCACTATAAATGAGGAAGGGAGCTCTGCCCTGCATGGGTGACCAATAGCAACAATGGGAGGTAGTCCGTGGTGGTGTGCAAAAACCGGTCGAACTTTCAAGCGATGCCTCTAGCGTGTAGCTGCACCACAGCGTCCAACAGCGTATTGGCTGACAGAGATTACTCTAACGGACGCTCCTCTGAAAGCATGGCAGTGAAACGCAATTCGTGGCAATTACAAGCTGCATGTCAGGATCACCTTGTCAATGCAGGCCGGCTCAGCACAATCGCACTCATTCTTCTCGTTAGAAATGGAGTTGGAGGTCAACAAGAAAAGCGCTGTGAAAATTGCAAATTGACTGTGGCGTTCTACTTGTATGTTATTTTGCCTAAGCGCTACGTTGGAAACGCCCCAACATTCGCCCTGAAATGGGTGACTGACCTCCAGATAGTGGAACAAAAACCTCCTTGCAATGCCCTTGGTTCAATAGCAAAAGTAAAACGTAGTGAACGCCAAAACCACGATAGCAAACAGTTTTCTAGAGAGTGGCCTGTGTCATTGTTGCCACAGGCAACTTTACCCCTCTACTAAGTGGTCAAAGCAGGCGGCAGTGAAAATGAACCTCATCACAGTGAAACTATGACATGTGTTCAAGGTCGTAAATGCAGTATCTGTTAAACCTGAAGACAATGACTGATGGTTTCAGACTCTCTTCAGCCCAGGACACACTTCAATGGGAACACCATCTGGCACCACTCGACGGGCCTGGCAAGAACGGTTTACACCTCGGAGAGCAGACTGTTGAGGGTGCTTTCCCGCGGTGATTCCGAAGTTCGCAGCACTCTGCACCGAAGTCACGCAAAGGAAGATAGCAGTTCCAAGGACCGAACTCCAACGCCTTGTGGACACTGCATATGATTGTTGCTCTGTGGACGAGAACCCACCGAACTTGGGTGAAGTCAAATGTTCTGTCGTCCGAGACGAAGGTCCGCATCAGAATCTGCATAGTACCCCCGAAAGCCCTCATCAACAAACTGAGCCCTGCGGAACCGACGTGCACATCTACAAGCTACCCTCCTAGTTAGTCGTCAATCCTGATACCAGTCAACTGTTCACAAGTCATTCGCGCAGTTCTCTCTGTTCTGCGATCTGAAGAGTCGGGCCTATAGCTGGCACTGCGTAACTTGACCGACCGCCCTTGTTCGAGCCTGCGTGACCCACGTTTCTGCAACCTCCTTTTGGCAGCTTATCGGCTGGTGCCGTGCTCCCACTTTTGGGTCCTCACGGTTTAGCACGCAGGACTCTATCCAGAAGAAAGTGCTCCACCAGGCCCTGGAGGGCACTCGAAGGGTGTCCGCGTGCGTCGATTGCGTGAGCGATCGTGTCTCCATTTGGGTGCCTGACACAGACGAGAGAACATGATGAGCGGTTACGGTTTATGTTTCCGCTACAACGCATGCTGGTGAAAGCGGGGGGGAAGGGGGGGGGGCGCGAACAAGACAAGGTGCCGTTGGGGATGGACAGGAATTTCCATGGTGTATGGGGCAGGGGGTGAAAAGCGGGAGCAGTGGGCGCCGCGGACCCGGGCTAAAGATTAAGGAAAGCAGTGGGGGCAAGTGGGAGGGCCGCCTGTAGACCAAGGCAGGTGTTGAAAGACTTAAGAGGGACTGTCAACTACCTCTCAAGATTCGTACCCTTAAACCCTCTGATTGGACCATACGCTCCCCATCCAGTGATCGGCCTTCGTTCCCCGATTGTTTGATGTGGACGCCGGGGACTCTGCTTTTCTTGACAAAGCATTTGACGAAATGCAAAACGATTATCCTAACACCAAGCTCAAAACAGCGTAGACTGAGCCTTACCTTTGACTCCAACTACAAAGAACTGTCATTTGCACACCTGCGATGCAAGTGGGCAAGGTCCTAGGTGACAGACACTCCTTTACAAGAAGGACGGCCCATTGAGCGTAACAGCTCAGTAGAGGCCCTCAGTGGTACGACCGAAAACAAGGTCATGCAGACGATCGGATGAAGGAGATTGCTTGCTATTGTATTTGCTCTTGAGAAGTGGCACCAATACACCTATGGTCGTACAGAACCGTTCTACTCCGACCATAAGCCATTAGAGAGCATCAACAAAGAAACCCCTCGATAGAGCCCCCAAGCGCCTCCAAGGCATGTTGGTGCGCGCTCTGGCCATGACCATCGATGTGCAGTAATCGAATGGCAAAGAAATGTTCTGGCTGATACTTTGAGTCGGGCATACCTTGCCCAAAACCTGTGAAGGAGCACACAGAGAGAATTTGAAAATCATCAATGCTCTGACCTACCTTGTGATGTCTGATGAGAGAATCGGGGAAATGCGTCACCCACACACAACCATGATCCAGCACTACAACAGCTGAAGCAGACCATACTACAGGGATGGCCAAAAGACAAGTCCCAACTACCTCCTCTTGTCACGCCATACTTCAGCATCCATGATGAACTGGCAGTCAACTGATGACCTAATTTTCAGAGGCGAGAGATTGGTTGTACCAAAGGAAATGAGGTCTCAGATAAAGAGAGACATCCACGCTGGACACCAAGGCATTGACACATGCCTGCGACGAGCTCGAGAACATGTATTCTGGCCTGGCATGAGTAAGGAGATAAAATGAGTGGATCCAAACGTGTGAAGCATGTACGAAATTTCGAGCAGACACCATGCAAGGAACATCTGATGAGCCATGACATTCCTGAACGAGCCTGGGAGAAGATTGGCTGTGATCTGTTATCGTGTCGCGGTAAAGATTACCTCATCACTGTCTGCTACAAGTCAAACTTCTGGGAGCTGGACCGCCTCAATGATACCAAGTCCACAACGGTCATCAAGAAGCTGAAGGCCCATCTTGCAAGATACGGAATCCCCAGACAGCTGGTCTCCGACAATGGACCTCAATTTGTGTCAATTGAATTTAGTACCTTCACCAAGAGCTGGGGTATTGAACACACTACCACGTCACCCCACCACAGCAAAGCCAATGGCAAGGTTGAATCAGCTGTGAAAGTAGCCAAGCGCATGCTGCGGAAAACCACTAAATCAGGCGAAGACCAATACCTTGCCTTGCTCAACATCAGGAACGCCCCAACACAAGGCGTAGACAGCAGTCCAGCCCAGCGTCTCATGGGTAGAAGGACCAGGACCCTGTTGCCGACTACCAAGTCCTTGCTGGAACCAAGAAATCCCCTGAACCCTCATGAGATGGAACAGCTTCAACTAAACCAGAAGAGACAAGCAAAGTACTACAACCGTACTGCACATGACTTGCCTACCTTAAAGGAAGGGGACACTGTCCGCATGAAACCTTTTGTCCTCGGACAGCATACCTGGAAGAAAGCTGAAGTGACCCGCAGGTTAGATGAAAGATCGTATGAAGTTCAGGCATCTGGCACGACTTACAGGCGCACCGACAACACCTGGTGAAAACCCCACAGCCGTCCAACCAACAAGACTGTGCCAAAGCACCTCACATTGTGCCCAGTGCTGGCTGTAGGGTGGCTACCCCCGAGCAAGAGTCGCCGCACAATGCCGGCTCCCAGAACCAGGCAGAGGGAGTGACCAACACAAACCCCGCGCCCAACCCTTGTGATTCTGTGAAGCGCTCCCGATCAGGCCGTGCCATCAAGCCACCAGCTAGGCTGAAAGACTATGTGCTAACTTGAACATTTTTTTTTACTAGAGACAAACCAGAACTGACTATAGAGACTGACTTTTGGTCTTCATATATATTTTGTTGCCTATATTTAGCAGTCGTTTCATTATTGTTTTGTTTGGACAAGCGGCTGATTGTTGATTCATGTTTTTTTTTTCCCTCATGGTTAACTTGCTACTTCATATTGTTACCCTCAGCTCACTCGAAAAAAAAAGGGAAGGATGTTACAATATGTATTACGTTACGCGTGACGCTTACGTCACGACCTCGCTTTGGAGAATAAAAGTTGTTCTTGTTATCCGCCATCTTGAGCACGTGTTGTGAAGCTCTCTTCTCGCTTCGTTCTCTATACTCTCAACAATGTCGCACTAATATTGTTACAACTTGATCCCATAGCCGTAGATTCAACTTTCCACCAACTTTCGCTTGTTCGCCTCATTTACTGTATTTTTATTTTTGGTTCGCTTCTTTCGCTTCTTCGAACTGGTCCGCGGACATTTCCATGGTCTAGGTTTATTCATACCAAAAAGAATTACACCAAGGAAGATGCTTGCATAAAGCTTGCATGGTAGCTGATCAACTGAGTAGCCAGTTCTTCACATCTGTATAACATTGTATAATGTACCAGCCAAATCGAAGCTTAAACATCCCCCCCGGCATACCCCGGGCATTTGACGCCTCTTTCTGCCCGGGAGGGAGGGCATTTGATTACCACTCATAAGGGGAGGGGAATTTGATCGCTAGCCTCGATTTCATGTTACGAGTCGTGATCATGACGGAGACAGCGGAGACAAACTTTAATGAATTCAAGGGAAAAGATTGCGTATTCGTGGTGGATTGCTTGAAAGCAAAAGGCCTACACAAGCTGTGTTCCGTATTTTAATCTGTTTAAGAACGATTTATATCTATAATATATAAGTATGTGTTGTCAAATAAACCATGTTAACGTTAACATGCACAGCCTCAGAAGCATAATAGAAGCTTCTATAAAAAGTTAAAACAGTAATCTGGTAATTTTCCCGGCGGTGGGGCATTTGAACAGCTTTTCGGCCCGGTGAGGGGGGAATTGGAACAAAACTTTTCCAAAAAGTCAAATGCCCGGGGATTTGCTCGGGGAGATGTTGAAGCTTCGATTTGATTGGTACATAATCCCGCGAAAGTCAATCAACTGGTAAACTTTTATTTCCGACGAAAACGTGAAACGGCGGTTACTCCCCCAATATTTTGTCTTTTTCAATAATTTCTTTAAAATATTATAGATCATACTTCGACCAACATTTTGACCCAAAAATCCAGATTTGAAGAAAATTATCGGTCTGAAGGTATACTGTAACCTTAAATCTCAGACGATCAGGGATTTTACTTATTGCCGACCATCACAGATTTTACCGATATATCGGATATTTCACCACTCGTACATGGAGAGAGACGCCTATGGAGCGCCCTTTGTAAATTTATTATTTAGACCGAATTTATGCCATTTTCAGCTTATTTATAAATAATTGGAAATGCCAGAAATTTTTTTTTATAAATAAGTCACAAGAAGTTGTCCGTTGATATGTAAATAATTGTTTTAGGATCGTCCTGATTTATAAATAATCTTTTACCATAGACTTATTATATATAAATAATAAACTAAACAACTTCAATTATTTATAAATCAGATCATCTCTAAAAAAGTTATTTACATATCATAAAGTTAGTACATCTTATCATTTGTAAATAAATTATTTAGCCGCGAGTCCAAATTCATTATTTACAAATAATGAATCTCACCTCACCTAGTGTAAATTTATTATTTAACAAATAAAGAAGCGCCGTGTATTACACTATGATAAAACACGATGGTCATTTGAGAACACGAAGGAAATGTAGAAAACACGAGACGCAGGCGAGTGTTTTCCACATTTCTCGAGTGTTCTCAAATGACCGGAGTGTTTTATCACAGTGTAATACACGGCTTACGCTTCTTTATTTGCTTTAAAATATAGATTTTACGCGCGCACAACAATAAAACACGCTTTTTCTATGTTTTATACTCTGATAAAACATAGGTTTTTGACCAATCAGAGCGCGCGCAGCGTCCTATCTATATTTTAATTAGAAATAATGAAGTTAACTGAGTGTGTAAATTCATTATTTAGAAATAATGAATTTCATCTCGGCAACTGTACATTTATTATTTAGAAATAATGAACTTAACCGAGTGTGTAAATTCATTATTTAGAAATAATGAATTTCACCTCGGCAACTGTACATTTATTATTTAGAAATAATTAGCTTACACTGAACCGAGTGTGTAAATTCATTATTTAGAAATAATGAAATTTCATCTCGCTGAGTGTAAATTCATTATTGAGAAATAATGAACTTCACTGATTATGTAAATATGTTATTCAGAAATAATGAACTTAACCGAGTGTGTAAATTCATTATTTAGAATAATGGAGTTTTAATCTCGCCGAGCGTCAAAGAAAAAAAAAATGGCAGAAGAAAGGAGAGCATTTGACTGAAAGGTGAGCCTGTTCGCAGGTTAAATTCTTTGTCACCTTTGGACGGGTAGCGTTTCGTGACACTGGCTAGGCAGGACTATCCCAGGCAAACCCACAGATCGTACACATGGAAAAATAAATGCCATTTACTTTAAACGATTGTTGAGTTTTTAATAGAAACCAGACCTTTAACTTAGCACGCTTCACGTGATTTGTTCAGAACCCTCTGGAGCTCCGGAGACATTTGACGACGTTAACATCCACACCTCGACGGGTAACGAGATATTCACCAGGGCCGTAATAGGTGAGGGGTTGTACCGGTCGTAATAGGTGAGGGGTCGCGCCGAAGGCTTTGGGATTTCGGCGCTTTGTTGCCCCAGGAAATTTTGAAAATTCACAATGTCTAATAGGGTGCATTAAGATGATCTGGATAAAGATCAGAGATCTAAGAGTACTCGGATCATAGTTCATCTAAGGAACTGATGAATCCGTGACCAGAGTGGATTCTTCGCATCATTGTCCGAGTGATCTTGTATCACTGATCCTAATCCAGATCATCCCAAAGGAATGCACCCGAAGTCCATATCTCCTTCATTTTGAGAGTGGTTTTTAACCCTCACTCCTCGGATAGGCAAACATTTTTGGCCCGGGTTGGGGTGGGGGAGGGGTGGTGGCGAGCGACCATCGCAAACTGCCACCTACATGTACGGCCCTGAATTTCATTAAGCTGTTGTTAATAATTTTGTGAACTACATTTACATATACTAACGGAGAAACAACAAGAACATGATATTACTTTGTGTAAATTCTAGGAGAAACGTATACTCGGGAGCATACGTTTCTCTCAGAATTTACACTTTATATTTTATATGTAACCTATAGTGGTATTTGGTATTTTGCCTCTCTTTTATGTAGTGTTTCGTAAATAAACATTCATATGCAGCAGCTTCAGCGGTCGAGGCACCACAACATTGAAAGAGTACCACAAAATATCAGATAAAAAGCACAGTTTTTTAACTCTAAGATGTACCATTAGGTTAGTGTCTCTACCGTTTTATGATTACAGCACCGAGAAAACAAGTATCACTAATAGTTCAATAACAATAAAACTAGTGAGACAATCTCAGATAGTGCAGAGTGTTATTCAGGACTGTCAGTACGTTTTGAGTCATTTGCTGCCTGTATGTACTTGTTAGTTTAAGGGCCAAAGATAACTTACGATTAATACTTGTCAAGACGGTTTTAAACTTAACTGTGGTGTTTAACGTTGAATTTCGTTCATTTTAAATTCATCAATACATTGAACTAGCAAACGTGATAGTTTTATTTTTTCAACGCGAACATTTGTAACTTGATACTTTTGTTTTTCTCGCAAAGTTTGTAACATGATACTCTTGTTTTCTCAAAAAGATACAAAGGAAGCTATGCTCGCGTTTTTCCTGCTGGAGAAAAATGAAATAATGTCACTTTTTTCTGAAAAAAATGGAAGAGGAATGATTTTGTTTCATTCAAGAGGCAAAAAATTTTCATATCATTGATAAACAATTACTAATTTAATTATCAAATAGTCACGTCCTGTCTCGGAATAGCACGTTTCCTATTATGTTTGCCGCCGCTAGTGTTAACAGTAAACCAATTCAAAATGCACAATGATATCGATTAATACAACCGAGAAACGTTTCAACCTGACCGATATTATATCCTACATGGGTGCAATGAGTCCCCTCAAAGACTGACTAAACTTATTTGCGGTTTCCGAAGTGCACAGTGTCGGCAGCAATATTGAGACGTTTCTTTTATCACGACATAACTAATTTTAATGCCACTAGCTCGGAAATGGTTCGGGTGAATACATTTGTGAACTTCTTGTTCTCTTTCATAGGGAAGAAAATAAACAAGCGGCTGAGCAACCTCGTTCCCAGCCAGGGGAAAGGCCCTGGGAACGACGTTGGCGGCTGAGGAGATCCATTCGTTTTCCCTGTTAAAAGCTTAGGCAAAAAACGAAATAGTTTGAAAACAGCTCACGACATTTTTGAACCGAGCTAGGATGATTCCAAAGAAACGCTGTCACAAAAACGCTCTTTGCACTAAACGGGAGAACTGATATTAATTACCTGAAATATGACTGCTATCGCCCGTTAAGACGAGAGTGTGGTATTGAACTCGAGAATGGAATGTATCATGCTGACAAGGCTAGAGCGCATGCGCCTTACATACTGTGTTCAACCACAAGGAAAAGCACTTAACGTTCCTGTATAATTGTGTATGAAATGTATTGCTTGCCTAACATATAGTTAATACTAATGACAACCAACCTGCGCATGCGCTTCGAGCTTTTTGCTTTTGTTCTTTAAAGAATGGTACCACTAGGATAAAACTAGAATATTGGAACCATATATAGTTTTGTGATGTTATACAGTGAGAAATGTAAGTATAGTACGTTTTATGTAGCAATCAAAGGTACCCCCCCCCCCAACTCCCTTAAAACAAGGCTAATTAATTAATTGGAATTAATTAATTAAACAAACATTACAGTTTGTGCCTTATTGCCATAGTGCTTTAGTGGCGTCAACCCCCAAACCATCTCAATAGTGCACTCTGCACTAAAAAGGGGAAAGTATTTTTGGCCCTTTGTTGTAAGCAAACATACATTCCAACTATTCGTCGTACTCCATACTTGGAAAACATCAATAATTCAAAAGATAAATTCTGTAATGGTGATTTCACTAATAGGTGAGAATCAAAGCCCTTGCCTAAAAGAAAGAAGTAATTTAAACTAAATGACCTGACAACCTCCTCCCCACAAATTCAACAGTGCTATGGTAAAGTTCAACGAAGCGTTGTAGTTCGGCATACTCTGTGTCGTGCAGAGGTTTTGAAGTTACAAGAACTTGTACATGTGGGAGATTCGTGTGAATGAGCTCATCAATGTTAACACCCATCATGCATCATTTGGCTCGCGGCCGTCTCCAAAGAACGTTCACTGATGGAGATTGATCCAAAAGATTTGGGCCGGGGTATTGTTACCTTCAGTCGATACTTTATGGTTATTATGGGCAGACACAAATTCGGAAAGATTCCTGTTCAGGCGGGGTAAATAGACATAGTCGGGAGACAGAAGAGGTCTGTCTCAGAGGTCTGTCTCATTCAGAGGGTCTAAAACCACCCTCCCTTTCGAGGTCATAAAATTCGGACTTGAAAACTGATAGCTCCTGCTCGTTTGCTGATCGGTTATGACGCTCCATCCTCTGGTTATGTACGGGTGTCTTAAAACAAAGACCCCGAAGACCCCTAACTAAAACCCCAAAACTTGAAAAGACCCCCCATACTTTTGGAGGTTCCGAAATTTTGACCAGCCGCTCGCCAATGCGACTGAAAGTTGAGCGTTGGCCACAAGAATTTTCAGGCTACTTATCGTCTTGAACTGGCATTCGAGGAATTGGTTTCGTTTTAAATAAAAAAACTTTGTGCATATTTCGTTTCAAGCAAGAAACTTACCCCTTGTCTCTTCGAAGTTTTTAACGTCTACTCGGTTAAGTTCATTGTCTCTAAATAATGAATTCACACGTTCGGTTAAGCTCATTACTTCTAGATAATAAATTTACACTCCGCGAGATGAAACTTCATTATTTCTAATTATTATATGGCTAGTGTTTGTAGCCGATATAACGCACGCTCTGATTGGCTAAGTGTAACTTCACGCTAGGGCATTATTCTCCCGTAATGCCCACGGGCCGATTACGGATTTTGCAAATTAGGAAAGGAAAAACACGAAAGGTTATATCCAAAGCTAGACCAAATTGCTTAATTATTTACATTGAAAATCGTTGTGATACAAGGCGATGAGTGACGATTAACATTCAGAAAGTTAATTAGATTACTATTTTAAGGAAAAATAAGTTAAATCGGCAAATTACGAACGAGTTAATCGGTCCGGAAGAAATTGAAATATTCATACCTTAAAGAGCAAAGCTACGAAAGGAAAGGAAAACTGCCAGTGAAATGAAAACATTTAAGCGATATTTGTCCTCAATAAACAAGGGAAGCATAGTAGAAGTTTTGGACTTACCGGCTGCTGACCTTCACCACTTATTGGCAAAGTTTTTTTCTAGATTAGTCGGAAAACGGATGGCGACGATTATGAACCTGACACCCTGTCGGGTTTGTAGCGAAGTATACAGTGGTTCCTTTCCGAGGGCAGGTCTCCTTTAACCCACCTTTCACCATTCAAAAGGCAATTGGTGACGCCAGAGCAGAACAGCAGTCAACATCAACAAATTCTCTTGCTGTAACACAAGCCAGTTTAAACATCTTCAAAGACCATCAGATTTAAACAGCCGAGCGGTTTTTTTTTTCGGGTGTGAATATTCGCAGGTCGCTAAGCGCCAGTTCAAGATCTTCAACGGGCCAGCAACTATAATCCAGCAAACTTAGAAAAGGCGAAGAGTTTTCATCGAAAGCGACGACGAAGAGTAGTGCTGATTCCGTTTAAATTGTATTTTCTTTTACCGACACGGCCGCACGGCTATTGAGCAAGTTTGAAGCACTTTACTGAAGGAATTGACGTTTGGCAGTTGATTCTTGAGATGAAATTTGTCTCGTCATATAGTAACACAACTGTATTAAAATACTTTTTGCGGCCGTATTGATCATTGTTTTCCAAAAAGAAATATATTTTCTTGACGGAGTACGCGTTATTTCGTTGAATTCTGCTGGTTTGGAAAGATGAATGAATAGATAAGCGCGCGCATTCCCGCGCGCATTACCGGACGTGAAGTAACGACTTCCCCTCCAATTTAGATTTTTTCTCTCTTTAAAACCGTTTTGTTAGCCATATAATAAACAACTTAATAACCTCGACCGTTCGGTCGTTACGAGAAAATTTCAAACCTCGGCCTACTGTATTGACCTCGCTATTACTCGGTCAATACGGCGAGGCCTCAGTTTGAGATTTTCCCATCAGGACCTCACTCTCGGCTATTAAGTGGTTCATAATGAATTTACACACTCGGTGAAGTTCATTATTAACTA
>JAHPZR010010120.1:17500-26664 GCA_019787425.1 Platygyra sinensis
GGACGATTCTAAATAAATATTTACATATCTTGTGTCTAATTTATAAAAAAAATTTCTGGCATTTCCAATTATTTATAAATAAGGGGAAAATGGCATAAATTCGGTCTAAATAATAAATTTACATACGGCGCCCATAGACGCCATGTTTATTTGTGATAGGGGGACTGAAGCCCAGTAATTTAGGGGATTGGAAATGAGTGAAATCCATTGCCGGCGGACGCCCCCGGCCCCGACGGTACAACTTTCAAGTTTTCATTAGTCAGCCGCAAATTATGAGACGGTCGGGAACTCAGTAAAATCCCTCACAGTCTGAGATTTTCCCGACCTCCGAAAACCAGGCTTATTAACTTTCTGGGAGTAAACTGTTTCCAGAGCAACGCAATGAAATGTCAATACCCTAGATGACCCCGGTGCTTTTCTTATACCCCTGAGTTTTATTCTAGGTTATTGATTGCAGACTAGATTCCGAGAAACGATTCGGAGAAAAACAAACAATCGATTCTTTTCAGATTGCGCCGTT
Source organism: Platygyra sinensis (assembly GCA_019787425.1). Taxonomy (NCBI): domain Eukaryota; kingdom Metazoa; phylum Cnidaria; class Anthozoa; order Scleractinia; family Merulinidae; genus Platygyra; species Platygyra sinensis. Next base: position 18,021 of record JAHPZR010010120.1, read on the forward strand.
TTCTCCACTCAGCACTTAAACGCACCCTTGCTTCTGGAATCTCTTACAGTTTTCTTTAAAATGTGTTGCGGTAATAACTGTCTCTGGTCAGTAATCAAGATGTGCTTGATCATATACGAGATTCTAGACAAGTATGTCGACACCGCCACCGCAGTAGAATACCACAAAGGCAAGTTATTTCACAAATCAAAGGATTCTGTGTACAGAGCCCTGCTTGCTTTCACCATCATTGGCTGCTTTATCTCCTTTTTTCGCATATGCCTGTACTTTTGGGGAATCTACCTCGACTGCTGTTCCAAAGAAAGCCACGACAAGCGTTACGACGACTTCGATATCGCGATGCAATCGATTAAAGTCATACTAGAAGCTTTTCCTCAATCTGTTATCGCAAAGTTCTACTTTGTTCATTGTCCGATAAAGAAGTATGGCTGGGGAGTTTGGTTCTTGGATCCGGCATTTGATGGCTTCTGTGGTGCCCCATTCATCTTCTTCCTGGGTTCTTTGTGTTTCTGCTACTGCCGTAAACACGGGCCTTACATAGAATATTGCGAGGAAAGCGAAGAATCTAATGGGGAATGGTCGAAGAACTTTTGCATCAGTTACAACGTTTTGTTTATTACGTTCGCTCTTTCGGTGACTGGCTTGGTCTTCGCAGGCTTATCTCTTTCGGAATTTTCGAAACGCTGCTCATAATTACATTACTTCTGTGTGGCGTCCATGGTAAATAGACGGAGGATAGACGGTGTTTACTTTAAAAAACAGAATATAGTAGTGAACTCAAAAACGCCTATAGACGTAAAAGTCTTGCATTAGTCTAAAATAATGCTGTGTAACTAAAATCAAACTGGAACTCGGATAAAACGAAACAGGTGAATGAATTTCAGTCTGGGCAAGATGTTGTAGCCATTAATTCATTATGATTCGGTAGTCTAAATAGGGCGTTTCCTAGAATTGTACATTGCCGTCTGAACTTTTCAAGGAAACTGCGTGACTTTCAGACGTGTTTTGTTAAGTGAAAAAGCTAATTTTCATTGTTACATGATTGCAGTCTTCGCCATTTTAGAGTCTGTCAAAAGTCAGATGCATTCCCTTCGGTTTTACATTCCTAGGCTACTTGCATTACTTTTTCTTACAACAACGAGACGCGAGTCGCTTGCACATGTGTTCGCGTCAGTTGCATGTATTTAGGTAGAATTTGGATTGGTTTATTGGAATGCCTGAGTCTCTTGTGATTGGCCGTAGAGATAAAGTTGCTGATACTAGTAAAGATAGTAAAGGTTTGGCATGCATGTTATTTTCCTTAGAAACAAATTAGCATATTTCATTGTAATGAGAAATTTTATAGCAAACAAGCTTTGGGTAATGAGGCGGTAAATACACGTAACTGGGTAGCGAGCGATTCACATCAACAAACGTTCTGATAGTCGGAAGTAGGGTTCTGCCTAGCAAAGTTTTTGTCTATGAAAGGTCAGAGAGATTTACCATGACTGGTTTAGTTTATTTGGACGCCATCATACATAAGCCGCGATGACGCATGAATTTGTCGCATTAAGAGAATGCTGGAAAGGAAGTAATCTGATAAGAAAGGTTTTTCGCTCTGATTGTTTCTGTCGTCATCATAGGGCTTGACCCTAGCTAGCTGAAAGTGTAATTTATGCAATATGAAAAATAAATTGTTTGTTTTTTTCCGAGGTGTAAATTTATCGATGGCTAAACGATTTGTGTATTTGGCTCTTCCTTTTTTTCGCGATAACTTAGGTTGTATCAGGTTTTGTGAGCTTTGACCTCCTTGATGAGCCCAGTTACCTGATTTAGAAGCAAGAAAAGCGGATTTCTTGGGATCTACGTCCTTGTAAGTAGACAGCAGCAAACGAGGTGTTGATACCATTTATTATTCATGTTATTTTATGGAAATCAATAAGTCTCTGCAAATTCAGTGACGTTTTTCGTTCTCTGTAGTTTCCTAGAAATGTCGAGGTATATATTCAAAGGAATGAATGGCATCAGTTTTTCGCTTAGATTCATGTTAGAGAATAAAAATGCAAGCTAGAGTGTATTCTATTGAGTTACTCATTCGTTATTAATTTGTTAAGGTAAAACTTGTTTTTGGTGTTGCGTGATATAATCGTGTGATATTTCAGAGCATTTAAAAAGGGTTACTTGACTTTCTATTTCATTACTGCTAAATTTATATTCCCTCTAATGCTATGTTATTAAGCTTGAGTTTATTCAGATTCATCGAACACCATCATTTCGTGACTTTTCCAGCTGTATTTACTCAGTTGCTATGGTTGGTTTCTCTTGACGTCAGTTAAGATAATGAAGTAAATCTGATGTTTGGTTTTAGGATTATGAAGTAAATCTGATGTCAGTTTGGCTTTTGGAAGCGCTCCTCCTGGAAATAACCATTTGGCATTCTGTAACTTGTCAGGATTTTGTTGTGTAATTTTTCAGCCAAACTTTATTGGTTTAGTAGTCTTGTTTGAACATCGAAATACGGCTGTCTAATTAAGATTCGTATCTCGTTAATACCTCGCATAAAGAGCCAGCAAAAGTGTGACTAAGAGCCAACAAAAGTGTGATTACCACAATCAACACTGAGGTGTTTATTTGTATATGTTTGAACTCAAGAGCACGCAAACAGATAATGATATGGACCAGGCGGGCTTTACACTGAGAAAAGGCCAGCCCACGAACTTGGAGTTGAGCCATTGTTCTATTAGTAATACTTATGTTGTATGAAATATTTAACAACAACTTTTCTTTCTTAACTTAGTGTTATCCTTAACTTTTAATCGGTGAAAATCAAGATTGTCACTTTTATATTATTCACGTTACCTTAGTTAGGTCAACCACTTAGGAATAGTTGGTTTAAATCAAGGCAGAAAAAGTTTCAGTCTACCTTGAAAACTTTGAAGGAAAATCTGCTAAATAGTTTGGTGCGCAGTCGCACTTGGGCCTTATGTGAATTGCGCCGCATGACATTATGTTAGCCTAACCGACAGTTTGGCATTGATTTGATGGATCAAGTAGTTGCCCCTTTAAAAGGAACGTGACGAGTTAGCTCCTAGGAGTAGAAGTTGTTGCAGTTGTAGTTTTAGTTAAAGTTGAAGTTGTAGTTCTAATTGTAATAGCTGTTTACAGTCAAGAGCTGAAGTAGGAAAACGTGACAACTGTACTAGAGAGATCATCATTGCGAATTAAAAGTGAAGTAACCAAACAGACGAGTGTTGGAGTGATCTGCTAATTCCCCAAAAAGATTACTTCAACATTCATAAACAGTAACATATTTCATTTGAAAGTATGGAAGATAAACTACTTCTACATCATGCTAAACGCAGAATAATACATAGAAGACCAATTAAAAGTATTTCAAAGTACCAAAGCAGAATCGCTCAGATATATCATTTTGGACCATATTTGAATTGTATAAAAGAAAATACTATATCTGCCACAAAGGTCATTGTTTACAGATTTGATACAGTACAGCAACCTACTCCGCGAATGACCATTTTCAGTTGTTATCAGTGTGACAAAAAGAAAAGACAAGACAAGACAACTTTGTTGCATTTTTGCACATAACACAGTACTGACAGACCTGGCACGGCAGGTAGCAGAAGCTAATCGAGGCGGGCCAGGAACAATAAAAACAAGGTGAAATTTCGCTTACATTGGCAGGTTTCTCAGGATTAAAAATTGTCCGTGCAATCGCCATCTTGACACTTGCCACAATCTGATTGCTTGGAACAGGCTTCAAACAAATACATTTTTTTTATCTTTCATACAGTCGTTTTGCTATTGCTTAACTGATGAGACTGCATTGCATTCTTTGTTCCATGTTTAGGGAAATGTCAATTTTATCAACTCCTTTCCCTTTAACCCGGGCAGGGAATTAAGGTTTTAGCTGGGATTCTGTTAGTGGCCGTCCAGTCACAATTGCAAATATTCCCGTTGGGATATCTGGGGGCATGTCGGCCGAGAACATTTTGCAAAGCTGAAGCTTTTTTGGTGCGATTTCCATGATTTTCAGCCGATTTTCAAGATCGATTAAACTTGAATGATAATGCATCGTTTAAATTTACTTTGCCAAAAACCTAACAAAAGTAGATTGAAACTGCGCATAACCCATATTAAACGCATAAGTTTTGTTATTAAACACCTCCATGATTGTCTTTGATTACGACGTTTGTCGAATGTTGATCTTAGCGGCCCTCTTATGGGAAGTGTTACAGTTCGTCTTGGGTGAGCACATCTGTGTCCACAATCGTCATTTATACATGTCAGATGTGGAATCACTCCTATATGAAGAGGCTTTCAAAACACGGTTGGTACTTGCTTAATTGCAAACGAATCAAGCAGGATGGCTGTTTACAACATATGTTTATCTTGATCACTTTTAAGCCATAATTATCCACAGGGGTTTTTATGCAAGGGTGTTGAGCTAGCAGTGTCAATAATGAGGTTGCTACGCACAAAATGTATCAGCCTTGAAATGGGAAAATGACCGTTTTCCTAATCGTAATGAACACCAGGTGAATGGGGATTCCTCTAGGACAAATAAATTAAAACTGCAGTAAAACAGTGGCTGCTAAGTTGCCTTCAGTCAAGCTAATACAGTTTGCAAACAAGCCCGACAGTGCAATTCACCCTGTAGGAATTATTTTCTTTATTTCTTTTTTTTTCACGGTTTTTTTTTTCAGTCACGCTACCCTGCGAGATTTTTTCCAAACAACCAACATAATTTTTTTTACTAGCTAATCTGAAACTGCAGTCTTAGCCTTAAATACAAAATGAAAAAAATGAAAAAATAGATCGACTATAATCAAACAACAACTAGAACTAACGGGTTTTTCGAATTTCACGGCTTAAAATGTGTAGCACGAATCTTTCAACTCAGAGTAATATGTTTGGACGATTATTACTCCGCCGGGATATAAAGTAATTTGCTTTCATGTAATACTGCAAGCCAGTTAAACCTAGTAATCGTCATTTTTGCAGTTACATATACTGTAAAAGTTTCTTTTCTATATTAATATGTCATATGTATATGTTATTTATTGAATAAGCGTGAGGTCGGAATACATCAGGAGGATCTTTGTTTACAATACAAGCTAACCTTGTTAGCAGCGATATAGTTTCGGATAGAGAAACCATGAAATTTTTAATTCTGAATTTTGAAAGGCACGGTACGTTTAACTGTCCTGAGGATTTAAAGCCCGATGTATTAAATATTTTTCGTGTGGCGTGAGTTGAGAGCTCAAAATCTTACAAAGAATGTGTGAACTCATTAGAACATTTGCCTTCCTGAAATTTTGCCTTTTTTAAAAAGCCAGTTTCTCCTCAAATATGACACCTTAAGGTTATTCCTTGCACTGCGCATCCTTTCTGCGCATAATTTATGGCGTCATTTAGCGCGCCCGCGTGCACGCGCATGTTGAAAACATGGCGGATTTGCCTTGATATTGAGCGCTGTCAGTTGGAAAATGGCTATAGCTCACCAACGAGCACGGGCACCCCAATTTTTTTTCAGTCATTGTAATCAACTTATCATAAACTTTGCTTGAGGAAAGACTGATCTGATTCCTATTGCTGAAAATTGAATAAATAACGAAAACAGCAAGTAAACTGTCGTCTTTTCTATTTTGCCCTATGGTAACCATGTCAAGAAATTTGGTTGAAAGTTTAATCAAGAATTCAGCTTTCTGTCTTAATCAAACTTAAAAAGTTTAATTGTGTCCGATGCAATGCATTGAGTCCAGTTTAATGCGTGTTCTCGTGAGTCTCGGTCACAAAAATTTACAATTATTACTGGGAATGCGTTCTTGTAATAAGCATTAAATAATGCCAAAATGGGTCATTTTCAATGCCCCAGTGCTCCTTAATGAGTATGGGCACCCCTCTTTTTTATTTCAAAATTGAAGTTCTCATATGATAAATATTCAGTGGGCAAAGTTTGAACGAAAATCTATTGTCAGTTTTATTTCAGGAGAATTACCTTAAGAGCCCAAAATTTCACCAATTACTAAGTTTCACATGAAGGGAAAAAGATTTCTACTTATTAACGAACTGTTTATTTTGTGCAATGGATTGAAAAAGCAATTTGCCGAAATTAATTCGTTACCTGTCAATCTTAGCTAGGCTGCGCTCTGTCGACACTGACTACCCCGGGAAAATTTAAAAACGTAGCTTTATCTCTACGGTTAGGCCTGACGTCTTCTATTATACGTCACGAAAATGGAGCTTTTCGAAAACTCATTTTAAATTCCGAAAAAAACGCCAGCATTACGTTTTAGTGTTGACTGATAACATTTTGAAAACAAAGCTTTTCGAAAACAATGATGTCACGATGATCAGGTGATCATCAGTTTTCCTCAAACAGAATGACGCTGTGATTGTTGCTCAGTTTTTCGCATCCCTCTGACTCTGCATGGACGGATAACATTTGATGCATGCGTTTTCAGAGTAAACTCTGTTTTCAAATTTCTCCAGTGTAGTGTAGATGGGGTTAGCGGTCCGTGTCGTAAAGCTGATGTACACCGCTAAGGAAACGAAAGGCAATTCTCCTTTCATCGCGGACCAGTGCAGCCAGATAATAAAAACCGGAATTGACTCTTTCCCATCATTTGTATCAGTGTCAAACGGCTGAGAGCTGAATAAATTAAAATTTATTGCCTGGAACAGCTATGCCAATCGTGGTCGCCCTTCTCGACATTTCTGCGCACACTCAGTTGCTGGGCAATGGTATTCCAATCAGTCTTCTCAAAGAGTCAGGAACCTAGCCACATAACGATTATTTAGCGGCGCCTCGCAGCAATACACGGTATTTTAAACGTCGTTTTTAATCCAACTGGCAATAATCTGCTACAATACAGGCTATATTGGTACTTCAGCATGATAACCAGTTACCCAAAGAGGAATCTAGCCTAAAGAAATAACTATTATAAATACAAGTAGGTGATAACTTGAGAAACTAAAGCACTGTATATGTTTTGGATAACAATAATAAAATAGTACTTTGTTTCGAGTCATGCGCCATCCAGGAAGGTTACAAATTTTCATTCTTTATCATCATGCAGTGCTCAAATTAAATTGCTCAGTTGTCGATCGTTTTAAATATATATTGCATAAATAATATTATTATTCAACTTTCATACACTCTACGAAGTCGGATTTTCTGATTAGCTGATTTGTACCACGTGACACTGGGTTGTGACGAAACAACCTCCTTGACGGCATTATTGTGGTCTAAATTCAACACACCACTGTCATTACACCATGGCTTCGGCTGACTCAAAGTTTAACGATTTTTGTTTGCAGCGTATTCAATTTGAATAATAAAAGTGTTAACGCACTCATTGCTCGTTAATTATCAGGATTTACCTGAACTCGTTCACTAACAATGAACTGGAAATTTTTAATATCGCACTCCGCAAACCTCGTTCATTGTTAGCCGCTTAAGTCGTGCAGGTAAATCCCGATAATTCACCGCTGAGTGCGTTAACCTGTAAGTAAAAGCAATAGACCCCTTCCTCGATCTCCATATTTTCAGGTCGTTTAACACCCGTATGTCATGCAAGATAAATATTATTTTCTGATAACATAATACTTCAATACTTCACCGCTGCCATATTCTCAAGCTACCATATAATAATTCTTCTTTCTTTCAAAATTTTCACAATATTTTGCGCAAACTTCAAGCCATAAAACAGCGGAAGCTTTATGATTACAATACATAGGCTATAAAAATGTTCCAGATATTTGATGCAGCGATAATACTATTCTACACAATATTGCATTTTTAGTCCCCGTTGTTAGGGCCGGACAGTTAAGTTTTGTTTTATACCAGCTGGAAGTCATGCACTCAAAAGGCGCTTGTATCAATTAGTGTTAAATCCACACCGTAACGTACTGCTTATGTGTATAGAGCTGACACACGGTATGAATTTAAATAACATGGATATATATTAATATATAATGAGTTCGTTTAGTGTGATGTTCGCATGATTTCGAGTACAATTTTGAGCCATGGGCTAAAATATGTTGCTCTCAAAATTGCACGATAATAATCCTCATTGCTTGACTGTAAGGCACGTAAGAAAAATCAAAACCAGAGCTGAAATAGCAGTTGAACTTATTAGAAACTTTGGAGTCTTCAAGTAACCGTCAAGGGTGAGCATATCTGTAAGTGTAACTTACGGTAAATGGAAGACTTTTGTTACGTTCGGAAGCCGTCGTGTAACGTATTCGTGGATTCTTCGGCAATGGTCGGAAACCTTACATTATCTTTGCGATTTCATTAAGTCCCTGAACGATCTTCAAGAAAGCTAGTAATAAAAAGGTTAGATGGAAGTTTGGTTTTCTGTGGCGGTTACCTGCCAATGGCTACAAGTTTATATATGCCTGTTTGTTTGTTTTCTTTGTTTGTTTCAATAATTTCTTTGTTTTTTACTTTATCCACTCATTTTAAACTTTTTACGATATGGATTGTTTTGAAATGAACCGTGTCTCAACAGGAGCCCTAATCGGGGACGGAGACCGTAAGCGCGCGCCATTTCTAGTATTGGGGTTGGCGCCATGATATGGGACAATTTTTCTATTTTTAGAACAAATTGCGTCATCGCCTGCGGCTCACGCGCGTACATTG
>JAHPZR010010121.1:0-5000 GCA_019787425.1 Platygyra sinensis
CATCTTGAGCACGTGTTGTGAAGCTCTCTTCTCGCTTCGTTCTCTTTACTCTCAACAATGTCGCACTAATATTGTTACATGGTGGCAGCGACACCGAGCTAACGTCCAACAGTGACTACTGCTGTCGTCGTTTTCTCGTCGAACCCTCAAGAACCTCGCTCTTCTTCGAACAGTGTTTACTGCTTTACTCAAGCGTCGTCACAACTTGTTATCATCTCTGGAAACTGCCGAGCAGTCACTTCTCTCTTCTGTGTGAAACTCGCTGCAGTTGGTAAACCTCCGTCCCCTCATCTGGAACGAAATGGCTGACGCCGAAGCTGCCGATGCTCCCGGTGCTCAAGCTCCAGAAAATCCTGGTTTTCGACGACCACAAATCACCCCGCCAAAACCACTCGAGGTCGATGGCGATCGCGCCGACAACTGGAAGTTGTGGAAACAACGATGGTTAAACTATTGCGTCCTTGCCGGTCTAAATGACCAAAGTGAAGATTACAAATGTGCCATGCTACTGCACTGTATTGGTATCGAAGCCATGCGAATTTTCAACGGAATGAAATTCGGCGAAGGTGAAGATCGCAACAACATGGCTGACATTCTTGTGAAATATGACCAGCATTTTCTCGGTCAAAAACAAGAATTCTTCGAGCGCTTTCAATTTAATCGCCGTAACCAAGAATCTGGTGAGTCTATCGATGAGTATGTCTCTGTATTACGCAACTTGGCCAAAACCTGTGGCTTCTGCGACTGCATGCGTGAACTTTTGCTCATGGACCGTCTACTCTTAGGCATCTCAGATGACAAGACTCGTGAGGAACTCCTCTCCACACACGACCTTACACTGAGCAAAACCATCGAAATTTGTCGTGCAAAAGAGGCTGCTTCTCTTCACATGAAAGCTCTCAAGAGTGATGAGATTAATAAGGTGACCCATAGCTCTAACAAAAAAAAGAAATCTGGTGACGGCAAACACAAAGCTAAAGGAAAATCTGGGGATCATGGAAAAGGAAAACGCGGGAGAAAGGAAAATCCTGGTAAAGAAAAATCTGGAGAAACTAGTGATCCGCGTGCTACCAAAAGAAAGTGCCTCTTCTGCTCCCAAGTTCACTTAATGAGGAAGGAGCTCTGCCCTGCATGGGGAAAGACCTGCACAGCCTGTGGTGGCAAAAACCACTTTCAAGCGTCCTCTAAGTGTAAGCACCACAGCGTCCACACTATTGTTGAAGATTACTCTACCGACTCCTCTGAAAGCAGCAGTGAAACCATTAGTGGAATTACAACTGATCAGGATCACCTTGTCAATGCAGTCCAACTCAGCAATCAACTCATCTTCTGTGAAATGGAGGTCAACAAGAAGCCAGTGAAATTACAAATTGACTGTGGCTCTACTGTATGTATTCTGCCTAAGCGCTACGTTGGAAACGCCCACATTCGCCCTGAAATGGTGAACCTCCAGATGTGGAACAAAACCTCTTTGCAAGCCCTTGGTAAATGCAAAATAAAAGTAGTGAACCCAACCACCAAGCAAAAGTTCAAAGTGGACTTTGTCATTGTTGACAAGGAACTTACCCCTCTACTAAGTGGTAAAGCGGCGCAGAAAATGAACCTCATCACAGTGAACTATGACAAGTTCAAGGTCGTAAATGCAGTATCTTCACCTGAGAATGACTATGTTCAACTCTTCCCAGACACCTTCAAGGAAACACCTGGCACACTCCCTGGCAAGAAGGTACACCTCACAATTGTTGAGGGTGCTTCCCCGGTGATTCGAAGTGCACGCACTCTGCCCGAGTCACGCAAAGATGCAGTCAAGGCCGAACTCCAGCGCCTTGTGGACACTGATATGATTGTGCCTGTGGACGAACCCACCGACTGGGTGAGTCAAATGTCTGTCGCCGAGAAGAAGTCCGGCATCAGAATCTGCATAGACCCCCGCCCTCTCAACAAAGCCCTCAAACGTGAACACTACAAGCTACCCGTCCTAGAGGATATCCTGCCAGAACTGTCTCAAGCATGCAAGTTCTCTGTCTGCGATCTAAAAGCGGGCTATCTGCACTGCGAACTTGACCACCCCTCGAGCCTGCTGACCACGTTTGCCACTCCATTTGGGCGTTATCGCTGGTGCCGTCTCCCATTTGGTCTCACGGTTAGCAGCGAGATCTTCCAGAAAAGGCTCCACCAGGCCCTGGAGGGTCTCGAAGGTGTCCGCTGCATTGCGGACGATGTGCTCATTTGGGGCCGCACAGACGAAGAACATGATGAGCGGGTACGTTTGTTCCTACAACGCTGCTGTGAAATCGGAATTGCTCTCAACAAAGACAAGTGCCGTTTTGGATTACAGGAAATTCCATTTATGGGTCATGTGGTAAGCAGCAGTGGTCTCAAACCTGACCCCGCTAAAATTGAAGCAATTGTCAAGATGAAGCCGCCTGTAGACAAGGCAGGTGTTGAAAGACTAAGAGGGACTGTCAACTACCTCTCAAGATTCGTCCCTAAACTCTCTGATGTCATGCGTCCCATCAGTGATCTGACTCGTCCCGATGTTGAGTGGACCTGGGACTCTGTTCATGACAAAGCATTTGAAGAAATCAAACGTCTCCTAACACAAGCTCCAGTGCTGGCCTACTTTGACTCCACCAAAGAACTGTCAATTCAATGCGATGCAAGTGGGCAAGGCCTAGGTGCAGCACTCCTACAAGAAGGAAGACCATTAGCGTACGCCAGCAGAGCCCTCAGTGACACCGAAACAAGGTATGCAACGATCGAGAAGGAGATGCTCGCTATTGTATTTGCTCTTGAGAAGTGGCACCAATACACCTATGGTCGTCACATAACCGTCTACTCTGACCATAAGCCATTAGAGAGCATCACAAAGAAACCTCTCGATAGAGCCCCCAAGCGCCTCCAAGGCATGTTGGTACGCGCTCTGGCCTATGACATCGATGTGCAGTATCTGAATGGCAAAGAAATGTTCCTGGCTGATACTTTGAGTCGGGCATACCTTCCCCAAACCTGTGAAGGAGCACAAGAAGAATTTGAAATCATCAATGCTCTGACCTACCTTGTGATGTCTGATGAGAGAATCGGGGAAATGCGTCACCACACCAACCATGATCCAGCGCTACAACAGCTGAAGCAGACCATACTACAGGGATGGCCAAAAGACAAGTCCCAACTACCACCTCTTGTCACGCCATACTTCAGCATCCATGATGAACTGGCAGTCACTGATGGCCTAATTTTCAGAGGCGAGAGATTGGTTGTACCAAAGGAAATGCGGTCTCAGATAAAGAGAGACATCCACGCTGGACACCAAGGCATTGACACATGCCTGCGACGAGCTCGAGAACATGTATTCTGGCCTGGCATGAGTAAGGAGATAAAAGAGTGGATCCAAACGTGTGAAGCATGTAGAAATTTCGAGCAGACACCATGCAAGGAACCTCTGATGAGCCATGACATTCCTGAACGAGCCTGGGAGAAGATTGGCTGTGATCTGTTATCGTGTCGCGGTAAAGATTACCTCATCACTGTCTGCTACAAGTCAAACTTCTGGGAGCTGGACCGCCTCAATGATACCAAGTCCACAACGGTCATCAAGAAGCTGAAGGCCCATCTTGCTAGATACGGGATCCCCAGACAGCTGGTCTCCGACAATGGACCTCAATTTGTGTCAAGTGAATTTAGTACCTTCACCAAGAGCTGGGGTATCGAACACACTACCACGTCACCCCACCACAGCAAAGCCAATGGCAAGGTTGAATCAGCTGTGAAAGTAGCCAAGCGCATGCTGCGGAAAACCACTAAATCAGGCGAAGACCAATACCTTGCTTTGCTCAACATCAGGAACGCCCCAACACAAGGCGTAGACAGCAGTCCAGCCCAGCGTCTCATGGGTAGAAGGACCAGGACCCTGTTGCCGACTACCAAGTCCTTGCTGGAACCAAGAAATCCCCTGAACCCTCATGAGATGGAACAGCTTCAACTAAACCAGAAGAGACAAGCAAAGTACTACAACCGTACTGCACATGACTTGCCTACCTTAAAGGAAGGGGACACTGTCCGCATGAAACCTTTTGTCCTCGGACAGCATACCTGGAAGAAAGCTGAAGTGACTCGCAGGTTAGATGAAAGATCGTATGAAGTTCAGGCATCTGGCACGACTTACAGGCGCAACCGACAACACCTGGTGAAAACCCCACAGCCGTCCAACCAACAAGACTGTGCCAAAGCACCTCACATTGTGCCCAGTGCTGACTGTAGGGTGGCTACCCCCGAGCAAGAGTCGCCGCACAATGCCGGCTCCCAGAACCAGGCAGAGGGAGTGACCAACACAAACCCCGCGCCCAACCCTTGTGATTCTGTGAAGCGCTCCCGATCAGGCCGTGCCATCAAGCCACCAGCTAGGCTGAAAGACTATGTGCTAACTTGAACATTTTTTTTTTACTAGAGACAAACCAGAACTGACTATAGAGACTGACTTTTGGTCTTCATATATATGTTGTCGCCTATATTTAGCAGTCGTTTCATTATTGTTTTGTTTGGACAAGCGGCTGACTGTTGATTCATGTTTTTTTTCTTTTCCCTCATGGTTAACTTGCTACTTCATATTGTTACCCTCAGCTCACTCGAAAAAAAAAAAGGGAAGGATGTTACAATATGTATTACGTTACGCGTGACGCTTACGTCATGACCTCGCTTTAGGGAATAAAAGTTGTTCTTGTTATCCGCCATCTTGAGCACGTGTTGTGAAGCTCTCTTCTCGCTTCGTTCTCTTTACTCTCAACAATGTCGCACTAATATTGTTACAACTTGATCCCATAGCCGTAGATTCAACTTTCCACCAACTTTCGCTTGTTCGCCTCATTACTACTGTATTTTTATTTTTGGTTCGCTTCTTTCGCTTCTTCGAACTGGTCCGCGGACATTTCCATGGTCTAGGTTTATTCATACCAAAAAGAATTACACCAAGGAAGATGCTTGCATAAAGCTTGCATGGTAGC